>JBAMJV010013842.1:7500-35899 GCA_037951105.1 Echinarachnius parma | reverse complement strand
ATACAGATCAGTATACAGTATGTGACGTTTAGAATCGATAGTGGAGACTGCATGCCTGGGCAATAATAATGGAAGGGGTCATTCTATGAAGACGCGTTAGGCTGTTTTGGCTGCATCTGTCTGCATCTGCGGTGTCGGGTTAGCAGCTATAGCTACTATGTACTATACATAACGTACACACCCAAAGGAGTCATGTTCGTGAGAGAAAAATGATACATGTACTGCAAACGGAAATTTTAAATAAAAAGAGGACCGATTTATGCGATACGGGAATCGATCACACTTATTTTGTTTATAACGTTGAGCGCTATAAGTATTGTGTTTGCGGAATGATGTTGAGTCTATATAATCGGGAAATATTATCATGATGAATATGCAGGAGTGCCTGACGCTCAGCTCAACCACGATCGAGTGCTGCCAGTGTGGAGTATTCATCCCCGCGGCGAAATGACCCAGTGGATTAATAATGAATAACAATATTTCCGCTAGTACACTACTACAACGTCGTACGGTACTAAATAAACAACAAACATCATAGTAAGTTTCTGTCCGGATTGCGTTGGTAATTCTGCGGTGGAGTAATATGATCGAATAACTATATTTCCGCCAGTATACTACGTCGGATCGTATACGGTACTGAATAAACAACAAACATGAAATTTGATCTAGCTGACCATTAATATTAATATGGCCTTGCAAGGAATATCATTTTGAGCAACGACATTGAACTACGACTCCTCTAGGCTCTAGGCTCTTTGGCATGGTATGGTGATAATTGTGTCGACAACCATGTTAAGGATACATTTGTGATTGTGTTTTACTGCAATCGATTGAGGCAAGTAACAAAGTAGCCTAACAAGTTCATTTTATATGATATAATTATAATATGATATATAATATAATATAATATAATATAATATAATATAATATAATATAATATAATATAATATAATACATAATATAATATAATACATTATAATACAATGAAATATAATGTAATATAATAATATTTGTATGTGATTGTGAAGTACAATAAATATACAATACATTGTGTGCAAATTTATATTTCACTTCAAATTATTTTCTGGCAATCTGTAATTTTGTTCCGTTTATTCTTTTTGTTGTTGCTAATTATATAGTTTTGATTCTATTTTTTATATTTCTATAAATCTATCACGGATCATATATGTTGCAATACATTATTTAACCAACATTTTACATCTTTATTTTTCCTCAATTCGAATAGCTTATGCAGTTTATTTGTGTCTATTTGATAAATCGATTATGGCGGTATACTGTGCCAGTATCTTTACAATAATTAAGGTCGAGCATAGATGATATACTAGTAGATTGAATACCGACATGGTATACCAATATTGTATACATGTAACAAAATGTAAAATAGAAGTACTATATTTACATTTTGGTATAACATTTTGGATGTACAATCTCGTCTACACTCGAACTGTACTCATGTTTTAGCAATTTTAAAGCGATCCATTTACTTCATAAGGTTTTTCGGATAGAGATTTGTTAGACTTCAATCAATATCATTGTAAGGTTGTTCTGAATGATGTGTGATAGTTTCATAGAACAAAACGAAGTTTACATACTTTAAAAGGGTGAGAATTTATGTCAGATTATACAATTAAAAAGCGTTCCGGAACTCTTTTCAATTCAATCATAAAATTAATGTATCCATCGTATAAGCCCGGTCAGATATCAACGGATATCGGAAACGTATGCCCAACGAATAGACAATTTGCGAAATTAAATTATCCGGTGATGAAAGTCGTCTCCATTGCTTCATGTACAAAACATAGAACAACGTACATCACCGGACAAGGAACGGACAAGAAACGTATAGAACGGATGGAAAAATTAGCTCTCCGTTTGACATCCGTTTGCGCAATCCGTTGATATGTGACCGGGCTATGGAGACATATTTTTGAAAATCGAAATCGTTTTAATTATGTTACCATATAAGCCAAACAACAATGTGCGAGAGAAATATAAAAGCTCCAAGTGATGTTTGTTGTATTTGACAAAGTTAATGGATCACTTTAACCTGTTGTAAATACGGTACATTAGTCTCCGCTTAATTGGTTAAATTTTAAAAGGGTACACCTGTAAAAAGGGCAGGATATTTTTCAATTATTTATTATATATTCTTTTACGGAAATTGTCGCCATTTAATCGGATATACACATGTTAATTGGGTATAACATTACTACTCTGCAAACGCCTATATCCAACAAACCGGAAACTATTGACTATGGAAATAAAATGATTATGTTGAATCATTATAATTATAATAATTTCTACACATGTGAGCCTATACGTCGATACTTAAAGGGATCTAGTAACTTTGTTGACATGATTGTGCAAAAAGCGATGAGTGCTTGATACAATGTATATTGTTGTTATCTGATATGTCCATGGGTGTTGTGTGTAAATTTCAAGTCAAATGGACTTTATATGATGGCCGAGTAATGAGCAAAAATGCAAAGTGACATTTACTAACTCATGGCACTCACTTTGTACACGGTTCTGACGATCCATTGACGAAAGGTAAATTTGAAAAACCGAAACCTGTCCCATGCTTTTTTTGTTATAAGAATACAACAAGGTATGCGGGAACCACTAGAATTTTAATTGGATTTTGAGGATTTGGAAGCAAAGTATTACATAATCACTTGGCCGATTACCCGGGGACAGTGCATGGAGTCGGTCTCAGGTCGTATTTTTTGTTGGGCAAAAGAAGAAGAAGTAGTTTTCCTAAGCGGACGAGCAAATTCTGCAAAATATTCAAAAAACAAACAAACTATAAATTAGCATCTGATATTTTTGACCATTTCACCATCATAGTGAAATTATCTTTCGGGCAAGACTATAATCACCTCTTTGATATAAGTACCGCTTATCTGCTCGCCCGAACGGGAAAGTGCTTCCAAAAAGTTATGTAATACCCAATATTAAGTTGCAAGTATCACAATGTATTCCACTGGGTACCATTATATGTCACCCGAAATTGATTGGGAAGAATCGATACTATAACGACTGTGTATCGTTACTCGTAATAAAATAGAACCCAAGCTTTTTATACCAAGGAGATGTATACTTTCTTACACGGGCGTAGACATGTCAGTACCCATTCAACTGGGGGGATGATCTATTCATGCATCCCCCCTGATGAATAGGTATTACGTAAGTCGCTACGCCCGTGCTTTCTTATACCTCCTTGGTTATGCATAATGCATAATGGTCCACCTTTTTAAAGGGATCTAGTAACTTTGTGTGCAAAAATAGATGAATGGTTAATACAATGTACTATATTGTTGTTATCTGATATGTCCACTGGGTATTGTGTAAACAAATTCAAGTTAAATGGACGTTATATGGCCTAGTTATGAGCAAAAATGCAAAGTGATGTTCACTAACTCACTGCACTGACTTGGTTCACGTTTACGACTATCCAGTGGATAGTTTAACATCTGAACACTTTAATCGTAAAATTAATCGTGAAATTCGAAAAACCGAAACATGTCCCATGCTTCTATTGCTAATACGAATACAACAATAAGGGAACCGCTCGAATTCCCATTGGATTTTGAGGATCTGGACAACGTTATACTACATCCCTTTCAATATTAGTTTATTTGATACTACAAATTTGTGCAGTAATGCCAGGGGTAAATTATACAGTTGTTAACTGGTGGTGGAGGGAAAAGCACAGAATGTTCCACTCCTGAGGGATTTTAAATGCTATTGAGGGAAGAGTAAATAAGTCCCGAGACGTAGTCGAGGGACTTATTTTCTTCACGAAATAGCATTTTAAATCCCGAGGGGAACATTCCATCTGATTGCCATGTAACAGTGCCATGTAATATCCAAAAATATTACATGGCAGCTCATGTACTGTATTTACTAAGTCAGGTGATGTTGTAGGTTCACTCGTTATTGAAATTAGATTAATAAAATAATTATGTTGTCTAAATTATGTTGTCTAAATTATGTAGTCTAAATTATTATGTTAGGGTGCCACAATTTTACATGCATTGCTTTTTAGTGGATCACTCTGTTTCTAATATATTCCCTTATTTTGTAAATGGTTGTAATTGATATGTTCATTTTGTTGGGGGAAACAAATTGAAATTGAAATTGAATTAATCTAAAATGCAATACATGACATTGCCAGATTGTTTTCACATACAAACGGAAATGTATAATTATTGTCAGTCGGATGCATATTGCGAGAAAAAAACATCCGTTTGTACTTTCTGCCATTTTCAATCATTAACTTGTAGCAATTGGTTGCAATATGTGATTACTCACCAGTAATGTGTACACTAAAACATAAAAATGTAGGAGAAGCCTACGCGTTATAAAAATGCGGGTATTTTAGCCTAGGGCATTTTGATGGTCGCCATTAGGTTTTTCACTACGAGTGCATACCCTGGCTTTATTCAACCAAGCTTTTTTTAATAGTAATACCTCCTTGATATATATATACCCTGTGTTAGTGTGTTATATTTTGTGAAAATGGATATATATATGCATTATTATGCGTATTGACACAAATCAGATTCGACAGAATTTCGTAGATGGAGAGCGTTGACACTAACAAAGAACTTATTCACGCATGCACGGTATACACACACTGACACTTTTTTTCCCAGTAATGTTGTAATCCTCCGAATAAATTGTAAATACAATACAGATACATTTAATGTAAATGAAAAGTTGTCAACAATCGCAATAAACTGATATTTAAACTGATACATGATATGTATGCACATACACACACACACACACACACACACACACTTTTTTTATTTTTTTTTATTTTTTAAAAGTGATTTTTATTACACATAATTATATACCGGTACACATTACACACACACACACACACACGCATGTACATACACACACGCATGCACGCACGCACATACACACAAACCCACAAAACATATACATGTATGATGTATACATACGGACGTAGGTATACAGCAACACACACGTACAGTACACACTATACACACACAGATGGACACATACAAACACACAATCATGACAGTTATGTGAACAAGGCAGGGTTTTTCATTATTAATTCACATTAGATAGGGACCCTGGAGAAAGGGAACGAAGGAGTCGTGTATATGATTATAATATTGCCTTATCAAAGGAGCAGGCGGGGGCTATGATTGTATACGATGAAAAGTTAATAGCAAAATCTTAAATTTAATGCGTTGATTTGGTAGCCAATGGAGTGTCTGTAGAACAGGAGTAATGTGAGTGAATTTCTTTGCGAGTGTAACAATGCGGGCTGCTGTATGTTGTAGTTTTTGCAATTGTGTGAGTTGAGACTGGGGCAACTAATAAACCAGGGCATTACCAAAATATAAACGAAAAGAAACAAGCGCGTGGACAATTTTCTCGGTAGAGGAACAAGTATTTGCGAATAAAGCCTAAATTACGTATAGCTGGTACAGATTCACATACACTAGATATTTGTTCTGACATTGACATATTGGAATCAAACATTACTCCAAGGTTTCTACAGGAAATAGACAATATAATTTCAGTATCACCCATCATCATTGATGTAATTGTGCATTGGAGCCAAAGAGTATAAACTCACATTTGGCATTGTTCAATTTCAAAGAATGTAAACTCATCCAATTTTGTACATCAATAATACAAGCTTCAAACTTTTGAATTCCCTTAACGACATTAGTTTGAGTTGGTTCAAAAGAAATATATAATTGAATATCGTCTGCATAACAATGATATTTTACAAAATGAATTCGGAGTTTGTGTTTCAACCCTATCCGAATATGACATAATACAATTATGTTTGCCCAAATATATGACATTATTTTGCCCGAATATGACATTGTTTCGCCCGAGTATGACATGGTTTGGCCCGAATATGGTTCGTTCTGTCCGAATTTGAGGTGGTTTAGTCGGAAACTCCCGGGGAGTGGGGGAGGGGGGGGGGGGGGGGGCATCTCCCCTACTCCTATGTATACTATGTATACTATGTATACTGAGTATAGTTCATCGGGTTCAGACTTTAGCACGTACATGATGAACGGGGATGGGGGCGGGGCCCAGGTCGACTCATTCAGACGATTAACTTACTTCTTGTCCACTTAACACATTATTACCACTGTCCTGTCGAAATGTCAAAATGTGAAATATGATCATATATATATTTTAAAACTTCATTCCCTTTTTTTACATTTTTAAAAAGTAATACCTTTTACGTAAACTAATACCCCCCAAAATAGCAAGCGAAATACATATAGTGATAGTGGATCCTCTTTGATGTAATGAAACCGAGGATATACGAGCTCTTTATATTTGTTCACCTGGTTAAGTTACCTGGTAATTATAATATATGTAATATTATAATGTTACCAAGGTTCTTGCCCGGTTCTTGTTCAGTATAACGAGTTCCATAATGCTCTGTAAAACATGCCATATATTCTGTTTAGGACATGGTGGAATTCTAGTATAAGTAATATTGAGTCCTGACGTCTTATTATACATCTGATTGTTTATCTTGTGCCCAGAGAACATTATGTCCGACCTCGGGTTTGTTGGTCCAGTCTGTAGACTTGTATAGTACAAATTGTAGTACGCCCATTCTATTTATCCCAGATTGAGCCACTTATAATACAATGAATACTGCGCACTGTACACAGTAGTCCGAGCAAGTCTTTCAGTAATATGTGAAAAGGTAGCATCGTTCTATCGCAAAAGTGATCATAATCATTTTGCTTCATCGCCAACTAATGATAAAAGTCTAACTTGACTATTTACTGGAAATATGTCGTCTTTATCCAGCTGAAATGATCAGATAGGACAGCATATACGAATCTAGTTGTTGACTTCCGTCACCACGCCATGAATGTCGTGGAATGGATGACTAAAAAAAATACTTCATGGATTTAAACAGCTTATTTATTGGGTATAGTATACTACACCGTATGGGCACGGCTGATCCACATGACTTTCTATTACTTATAGTTGCAGCAAAACAAAATTGTTTTGTATAGTTTACTGAGCAGTCAATTTGTATTTGTCGTTATCTAATTGCAGATTTGGAGCAAATTATCTGAGAGAGGTTTCCCGAAATGCTAGCCATGGGGTGTAGCAGTGTAATGAATCGCCACTGGGCATGGCTAATCACTGCCATGACGTTCTGCCACTTTTTCGCCAACTACGGGTTCCTCTACTCGTATGGACAGTTCTTCGTCATCTTCCAGGAGCAGTTCGGCCGAGGAGCAACGATAACAGGTGAGCTTTAACCGATGGTGGATCCACTGTATAAGCGTGAGGGGGAAATGATTCCCGTGAGGGGTGCAGATGATTCCCGCGAGGGGTGAAGATGATTCCCGTGAGGGGTGTAGATTATTCCCGTGGGGGGGGGGGGGGTGCAAATTTATCCCCGTGAGAGGTACAAATGATTCCCGTGAGCATGGTGAGGGTTGCAAATTATTCCCGTGAGGTGTGCAAATGATTCCCGTGAGGGGTAAAATGATTCCCGTGAGGGGTGCAAATAATTTCCGTGACGGGGTGTAAATGATTCCAGTGAGTGGTCACATGACTCCCGTTAGGAGTGTAAATGATTCCCGTGAGTGGTCAAATAATTCCGGTGAGCGGTGTAAATGATTCCCGTGATGAGTGCAGATGATGCCCATGAGGGGTGCAAATAATTCCCGTGAGGGGTGCAAATGATTCCCGCGAGGTGTAAAGATGATTCCCGTGAGGGGTGCAAATTATTCCCACGAGGGGTCAAATAATTCCCATGAGGGGTATAAATGATTCCCGTGAGGGGTGCAGATGATGTCCATAAGGGGTGCAAATAATTCCCGTGAGGGGTGCAAATTATTCCCGTGAGGGGTAAAGATAATTCCCGTGAGGGCCGAGGGGTGCAAATTATTCTCATGAGGGGTGCAAATGATTCCCGAGAGGGGTGCAGATGTTTCCACTGAGGGGTGCAAATGATTCCCATTAGGGTTACAAATGTATTCCCCTCAGGTTTGCAAATGATTCCCTTTAGGGGTACACATTTATTCCCATGAGGGGTGCAGATGATTCCCGTGAGGGGTGCAACGATTCCCGTGACGTGTGCAAATGATGCTCGTTAGTGGTGCAGATTATTCTCGCGAGGGGTGCAGATGATTCCCAAGAAGGGAAAAAAGGGCCCAGTTCTCAGGATGGGGCAAATTACTCCCGTAAGTTAAAGGGCGACAAATCATTCCCATTAAGGGACAAATTATTCCGGTACAGATAATGGACAAATAAACATTTTAGGGTCATATGATTCCCTTGCATGAGGGGGCAAATTTGATTCCGGTGAAGGGGGCACATACGTCATATGAGGGGCGACTTATTCCGGCTAAGGGGGCAAATGATTCCCGTGAGGGTGATACCAGTGGAATGGGAAATTACTTACATGAGCCTTTATATGTGATTTCTACGATGAGGGAAATTATTTACACGAGGGGGCAAATGATTTCAATCAGCTAGAAGGAAAATGATTCCCGCAATGCGGCAAAATAATAATGATTCCTATGAGGAGGCGAATATTATTCCCATTATAACTGAAGGGGTAATGTGGGTCCTTATGAAGGTGCAAATTATAAAATCACCTGTATATTATTTTTGAGAAAAATGTGTCCTTCATTAGTTCGTTATAGTTTTTTTTTAACAAAATAATATAATTTCACCTTTTAACCGTTTTATTTTGCAGGTTGGCTAGGCACGATCCCGTTCGGCCTAACTTATCTGGCAAGTCCAATTGCAAACGCTCTAATATCGCGATACCAGCACCGCGTGATAGCAGTCATCGGTACTTTCGCCTGCTTCATCTCGCTCATCGTGACGTCATTCATGCCGTCACTTTCGCCCATGTTCTTCACCTTCAGTCTGCTGTACGGTCTTGGGATCAACTTCGTCACGGTTTCCGGCCTCAACATCATTTTGCAGAACTTCCCCGCCAACAATTCGGCCAGAGCCGTCACGGTCGCTCTGGCAGGATGCAATGCAGGTATAACTTCCGATTAATTTCCCTTGCATGTTTATCCCGTATTCCTTTTGCTGGTCCTGTTGTCCTTTAATATTGTAAATACACATACCCATGGTACTCTATTTTAAGTGACCATGACATCAACATGGCGCAAAATTTTACTTTTAGACTGACTTTTGTAATTTTTCACGTAGAAAGTCACAAACTACTTTTAAATTGGTGAAAATATAGGAATTTTCTGTAGTTTTTTTATAATTGCGCAATACATTGAAGCTGGAATATTGACCAAAAAGAATGTAATAATACATAAATATATTTGGTTTGCGGGGCCGCTTTTCCGTGGGGGGGGGGGGGGGGCTGATTTTCATGGGGGCAAGCAAAAGAAAAGAGAAAAAAGAGGGTCCTCACCCGTTAAGATGCGTCATTTATTAAGGGGATAGTTGAGTTTTGGTAGAGAGGGCGCTAGACTACTTTTTTTGTTGTGAGGTAATGACAAACTGAGTGTAAAATTTGAAAGAGCATAATATTAAAATAATAAAATCATCTTTGTTTGATCAAAATCGGTTCAGAGACGGCTGAAATAACCATAAATATAACAATTTGTAATAAACCAGGGGCCCCAGGTTTATTAGAGAATTTTGAACCAGCCGTTAAATTTTTTTTTAAATTGCTTCCTCTTTTCAAAAAGTTACAAAATAGGTATTTTAAAGGGATAGTTGAGTTCTGGTAAAGAGAGTACAGTTTTAGTGAAACTGAATTTTAGTAACCAAAACCTGCATCATTACATTACAAACTAATAGTTATAACGAGAAAGGAACACAAAATTACAAATGACGTAGTAAAAGATCATGTTATCATTCAAAAAGAGCCGTTAAAACGTAAGAGGGCGCTCTCTAAACACTCATCGGTTTCAACCATTTTGAATAAAATATTGTGCATGTGATGCTTTGTTGAAATAGTGATTATATAGAGAAATAACCAACAACTATTTAAATACCTATTTTGTAACTTTTTTGAAAAGAGGAAGCATTTTTTTGAATTTTTAACGGCTGGTTCAAAATTCTCTAATAAACCCGGGGCCCCGGGTTTATTACAAATTGTTATATTTATGGATATTTCAGCCGTTTCTGAACCGATTTTGATCAAACAAAGATGATTTTATTGTTTAAATATTATGCTCTTTCAAATTTTACACTCAGTTTTTCATTACCTCACAAACCAATTAAGTAGTCTAGCGCCCTCTCTACCAAAACTCAACTTTCCCTTTAAATAGTTGTTGGTTATTTCTCTATCTAATCACTATTTCAACAACGCATCACATGCACAATATTTTATTCAAAATGGTTGAAACCGATGAGTGTTTAGAGAGCGTCCTCTTACGTTTTAACGGCTCTTTTTGAATGATAACATGATCTTTACTACGTCATTTGTAATTTTGTGTTCCTTTCTAGTTATAACTACTAGTTTGTATTGTAATGATGCAGGTTTTGGTTACTAAAATTCAGTTTCACCAAAACTGTACTCTCCTTACCAGAACTCAACTATCCCTTTAACTAATTTGTCTGAAATGATAATATTAACCTTTTAAATTATGTTTTGTGGCCATATCTGTTGTCCATTTCCCCCTGGTAGTATTTCATAGGGGAGGGGGCAAAGACAATCTGTGGGGTGGGCACGTGCCCCCGACAGGCCCCCCGTAGCTATGGCCCTACTATATGCTATCCCTTTAAAGCCAACTAACAGTATTGGGAAACGCTCCACAAACGCTTTTATCACCGACCATGTGAAAGAATAATAATAAGTTTGACCAAAATATGCTATGAAATTGACTATTAATTTGAGCAATAAAATGTTCGAAATGAGACATGCAGACAGCATTCCCGTGCATTGCAGTTGTATACGTTCCATACACCTATCTAAGTTATCTTTGACAACAATTAAACAAAAAACGTTTTCTTTTCAGCAAAGGTACTCGGTATTACGTGTGTATACCGAAAGCAGAAATAGTATAGCAAAAGTGTTGGAAGTTATCAAAACCTTCAGAGGAAGTCATTCACACAATGCATGCATCATGACGTTTAAAGGTACCGTTGAGTATTGGTATTTCCCGAAGTGCCCCCCGATATTTGTTTGTGAGATAATGAAAAACTGACTGGCAAATTTGAAAGAACATATCATTTTAATGACAGAATAAACTTTATTTGATCAAAATCGGTTCCGAAACGGCTGAAATATCCATAAGTATAATATTTGTATTCAAAAGATTCTTCACCGGCAATCACCGGGGGATATTTAGACTTTTTAGAAAAAAAATTTAAATGCTTAAAGACTACTTGGAAAAAAATCTGAATAGATTTTTAAAAAGTTGTTGATGATATCTCTATTGAATCATTATTTTAACAAAACATTAAATGCGCAATTTTGTATGAAAAATGGCTAAAACCAGTGATTATTTAAAATAGCGCCCTCTTGAGTTGTAACGGCTCTTTTTGAATGATAACAGGGGTTTTACTTAGTCGTTTGTAATTGTGTATACTTTTCGAGCATGGTGAAATTACAACTATTAGTTTGTAATGTAATGGTGCAGGTTTCGGTTACTAAAATTCAGTTTGACCAAAACTGTACTCTCTTAACCAGAACTCAACTATCCCTTTAAACAAAAAACGTTTTCTTTCAGCAAAAGGTGCTCGATATTACTTGTGTATACCGAAAGCAGATTTAGTATAGCAAAAGTGTTGGAAGTTATCAAAACCTTCAGAGGAAGTCATTCACGCAATGCATGCATCAATTACTCATCATCGAAGAATGGAACCCAAAGATAAATATCATTTTCCTGAACCGTGTCCTTCGTGATCGTATTGTGTTTTTCATTAAAGGTACACTTGAGTATTGGTACTTCCCGAAATGCCCCTTGACACTAAATTGGTTGGTTTTCATTCCATTTAAAAGTTCATTGAATAAAACACATGAAATGAGAATCATTCCCATTCGAATGCTCACATAGTTGTAAAATTTGATTTCAAAATATCTTATTTATAAGTCTACCCTGACGGGGGACATCTTGACTTTTTAGAAAAAGATTTTTAAAAATGCTTATAGACTTCTTTGAAAAAATCAAAATAGGTTTTTTAATAGTTGTTGATTATATCTTTATTTATTATTATTTAAAAAAAAAACACCACATGCACAATTTTGTATGAAGAATGGTTAAAACCAATTAGTATTTAGAGAGCGCCCTCTTGAGTTATAACGGCTCTTTTTTGTTATGATAACAGGGTTTTTACTTAGTCGTTTGTAATTGTGTATACCTTTCGAGCATGGTGGAGTTATAACTATTAGTTTATAATACCATCCACCCTCTCCTCGCAATACCAACAGTCCTTTCTAGGACTATCAACAGTCCTTTCTAGGACTACCAACTGTCCTTTTTAGGACTCTCCTAGAAAGAATACCAACAGTCCTTTTCAGGACTATCCCAACAGTCCTTTCTAGGACTAACAACAGTCCTTTCTAGGACTACCAATTGTCCTTTTTAGGACTCTCCTAGAAAGAATACCAACAGTCTTTTTCAGGACTATCCCAACAGTCCTTTATAGGACTACCAACAGTCCTTTCTAGGACTATCAACAGTCCTTTCTAGGACTACCAACAGTTCTTTTTAGAACTCTCCTAGAAAGAATACCAACAGTTCTTTTCAGAACTACACAGTCCTTTCTAGGACTACCATAGTCCTTTTCAGGGCTTACCAATCCACCCATCTCACATGGTGTACCCGTAAACCACTCGTATTATAACTATTAGTTTGTACCGCAATGGTGCAGGTTTTGGTTACATAAATTAAGTTTGACCAAAACTCAACTATTCATTTGAAGGGATCCATAAACATTGTCCAAACCAACAAAACTTACTCAGTGGTTCTCTCATACCTAGTTGTATTTGTATTACCAATATAAGCATATAACAGTTTTTTTTCTTCTTTTCGAATCTCCCTTTTGTTAAAAAGATATTAACGATTGAAGTGTTAGGATTTTTAACTATACACTGCATGGAAAGTTAAACACTCTGTACACAGAGTCAGTGCAGTGAGTTTAATGATTATCACTTTGCATTTTCACTCTTTACTCGGCCATATAACATCCATTTAACGTGAAATGTTCACACAATACACAGAGGACATATCAAATTTACAAAACTAACCATTCAGCACTTTCTGCACATGCCAACAAAGTTACTAGATCATTTTAAAGCCAAATAACAGTACTGCATGGGAAACGCCTCCAGACACACAAAGTAAATATTCGCATTTATCACCGACCATGCATGAAAGATTACCATTACTACTCCTCTGTTTACGTAACAAATTTGATAAAAAACCGCTTTGAAATTGACTATTGGAGCATTATAAATGTAAACAAAATCTGTAAGGCATATTCAATTCAAACACTCTCACGTTGTGTACGTTACTGACATGTGCATATTATAATACATACAATGATTCCAGAGTGTTCTCTCAAAACTATACATACCTCCAAAAAGATTGTTTACAACAGTTATCATGTATATAGTATACCTCTAATCAGAAAAATCGGGGAAATGCTACTAGATTTTACCCCTGCAGACAATAATTCCCATGGTTCTTGATACAAATTTATTTAAAGACGATATTCAAATGTATTTGATATAATTATATGTACTCATCTTTTCATGAGTTATGTACAGACCAGGACGGGCCCATATCTATAGATTGGATGACAGCTATAGGGCTATTACAAGTGATTGTTGGTGTCTTAAGCCCTCTGCAGACAGAGCCGACTCGACCCGATCCGACTGGTTTTCATTCGGATCGGCTCAGTTTTCAGTGCCTCACGACACACATTTTGCCAGTCGAGAGACAGTCGGATGCCAGTTGGGGCCGATTCAACACGATGAATCGGCTCCGACAGACCGGGCCCAACTCTAGCCGGATTGAAACCAGTCGGATCGGGTCGAGTCGGCTCTGTCTGCAGAGGGCTTTACTCGCCAACTAATGTCAGCGGGTTAGCTTTTGCATGCACTTGTAATGTTCACACTGTTTGGCGATAAAATATCAACTATTGTTTGTTATTATATTATCCCTATTATATCAGGCCATCAACAAAAACGTATCGAGCATGAAACTAAGCTAGTTTCATGTCTATTGACCATGTTGCCCGGGGCAACTAACCACGCCAGTCGTGTTTTCTCCTATTTCTGGCAATAAGACTCCTTTTCCAAATTCGATTCTTTATTATAACAACCAAGCACCTCAGTTATATTTTCTCCTATTTCTAGCGATGAGACTAATAAGTTCCATGGTTCGATTTATTTTGTCTCCCAAGGTTTGCTGGCAGTGAACCCCCTCATATACTTTCTCAACAAGACGCTGGGTTGGCGCAACACCCTCCGGATGGCATCCGCCGCAATCCTGGTGTCGGGCGTGGCAGCGGCCTCGACCTACACGAAACCAACCCCAAAGCAACAACATTATCCCGCCGATTTTGAACTTGAGGACACGAAGAGAAAGCGTCCCAGCTCGGAATACACCAAAGTGCCAGCTGAGAAAGATGATAAAGAAGGACCGAAATGTGGACTCGATGGTGCAGATATCAGAAGCGAACGGTCCGAATTCATCCCACCAAATGAGAAGATGGAGGAGGCGGGCGAGGGTGTCGATGTTGTTATCAATGACAGCGGACCGAGGCATTTGACGGTGCTGAAATATCCGGAACTGTGGATGGTTTGCGTGGCTCTTCTCATGTGCTCTGCGGCTGTCTGTTTCTTCTACATGAGCTTGGTAGGCCTCCTCACTTCATGATTGCGAATTATTTTCATCTCTTCATGCACTAATATCTATACAGTGTGTCCCAGATTAAACGAAACCGGATTTCATTGCAGAAAGTTTCTGTCATAATGAATAATTTCTTTGATGAGATATACATGAATGAAAAGCTCTGTTTCTCTTCTTTCATTTGATGTACAACTTATGACACATAATTCACGCATGACTGAATTAGAACAACGGAAATTGGTGTTACCAAAATTCCATTTGCACACAGAAATTGCAGGTTTGGGTGAGTTTTTAGGGTAGTAAACTTACTTATTTTGAAAAAGGACAAACACTGCATAAAAATGCATATTATTTGTATCTTTTATATATGACACCTCATGATAAAAAAAATAAATGATTTATGCCAGAGAACGAGTACAATGAAAACAAGCTTGATTTCAGCCCAAATGAGTAACTTTCCTGATCTAGCATGTTTCCCATGTTTTCCCTGATCCTCATGTACGATTTTTTACTTGCCGTAAGCCCGTAGACACGTCGTAAGAGCATCGCACGGGCATCGCAAGGGCACTGCACGGGCCCAGCACGGACACCGTAGCATTTTCCCGAATATCGTACGATTTTGCGACTGAATTTGGGGCCACACAATTCGCACGATATCGTAAGAGTATCTTGCGATGCCCGTAAGGCGTCCGTACGAGCGCTCAGATTGTTAGTACGGGTGCCGTGCGATTTAATTTTGCTTGAACTCCCCAAATCATCGTACGGGCCCCGGCAAATAAGTACGATTACTACCCTAAAAACTCACCCAAAAAATCCGTGCAAATGGAATTTTGGTATTAAACACCAATTTCCATTGTTTTAATTCAGTCATGCGTGGATTATGTGCCATAAGTTGTACATCAAATGAAAGGAGAGAAACGGAGCTTTTCTTACATATATATCTTATCAAAGAAATTATTCATTATGGCAGAAAATATATGATAATCATGATAAATCAACCAATCAATGAAACGAATGTTTGTTCACAGAGGATGTTTTTCCATCCTCGATCCTTTCCTCCTCTCGAGTATCGTTGAGAGCGTGTGTGTTACGTAATGCTTAGGAAATGTGTAAGGGATGTGAGTAGATAATGTCATATCTCAAGACAGAACAGGGTTGTGGGAAATTGTTTTAATTACGCAGAATAACCGGTGGCATACAGCAAGGGCAGTCTGATTGGGGGGGGGGGGGGGGCACGCACATAATTGGGGGCACACTCTTATGGGGTTTTGTTTTGGCATAGCGTGGTCGCACCAAAGAGTTATGAGTCGGACTGATTGTAGCCTTTTAGCAAGGCCTTGCTGCAGGAACGACTTGACGCGAGGGGGAGACTATCCTCGACTATCGCCGCGCTCTCCAGTCGTTCCTGCATAGACTATAACGCGCATTCAACTCAGCTCAGACGAGAAGCCTTGTCAAAAGGCTAGACTAATTGAGTGTGGAGGCGCGCGAATTTTGTAGGGCTCTCTCTATGGATTTCACCTCATGCATGTTCTGTATTGTTTTCGTCAAATAAAAGTCCATGTTCACTTTGAATTGTTGTTTTGTAAATAACGAATATCCCGCATTTGGGTCTTTGTACCCTAATAATACAGTGAAACTATGAGGCGACTTAAGGATTCAAACGGCTGGTTCAAATATCGCCATGAATATATTTCACAACATAAAACCATATCCTGATAAATCAAAAAAAAATAAAAAAATAAAAGTTTGTTTGCTGATTAAGTTGGATTATAATCAATGTTATTATTATTCATTTTGCAGGTAAATTTCTTAGTATCCAGGGGATTCGACGACGAGACGAGCGCCCTAACGATGACGGCACTGGGCATCTCCCAAGTCATAGGCAAGATCGTCGTGGCGATCGTCGGTGACAACTTACCGTTCCCGAAGATATTCGCCCTGGTGATCGCCTGCGTGATCGGGGCCGTGCTCATGGGCCTTCTGCTGATCGTCAACGGTCTGGTAGCCATCGTGGCTGTCATCGTCGGTGAGATATATTTATATGAACATTAACATTCAAAGAAAAAAGGGTTTCCCCGGGATTCGAACCCGAGACTTCCGGATCGCTATACTAAACTGGGTTCCAAAAGAAACTTATCACTTCTTCAGAGCGACACACATTACAATCTAAAGCATACAAATGAATCATAATTGGGCATAGATTAGCCATAATATTCCTCAGCATGCACATCTAAACAAAATTATGTTTGATTTAGTCAACAAAGAATAAAATAAGGTGAAATTGCAAGAGGTAATTTTTCAAAAATCACCGAAACTGCTCGCCTTCCGGGCACGGAGCTCGGTACGGACAATAGCCAGCCTGGTGGTTACATAACCCGCCTTTGATGTTGAATGAATAGCTATTGAAAGTTCTGAATAGACCGCCTTTCGTGGAGGTTCGCAGCGAGCAGTTTCTGTGATTTTTGTAAAGTAACCTGTGGCGATTCCATCGCATTTTCTCTTTTTTGGCAAAAGCAACCTTTCAATTGTTTCAGATATGCTTCATAAGGAGAATGATAGCTTATCTGTGTCTAAATATGATTCAATTTGATGCTATGGATTTTAGTGAGCGTCGCTCTGAAGAAGTGATAAGTTTCTTTTGGAACCCAGTTTAGGTGCTCTACCAACTGAGCTAGAATGCCCTTATGTTGGTTGTTCGTTCCAGAAAACCCTTCCAACATGTCCAGTGCCCGAGATGGTCACAAGCTATTGTAAACCTGACACAAACTAGAATGATAAGAAATCAACTTATACAGATATATGTCTGGTCAGTTTTCCTACGTTTAAAATATTATATATTTATTTGATATACAAGTTATGATTATTAGTAAGAAATATATATATATAAATCACAAACAATAATAATTAGGATGAAGACTATGAATTAACAAATAGATCAAATACATTGAGTAATCTCAAATTGAAAACATGTTCATTATACTAATTTAAATTTGTTTTCAAATTGTGAGATGAAATTTAGATGCGCGAAATTCGATGCCCCCATCATACTCCTACATACTACTACAACTACTATCTACTACTACTACTACTACTACTACTACTACTACTAAAGATATTATGAATGATATAGGATAAATTCAATATATTTAATTCACGATAAAATATGTACATGATTGTATTTGTATTAACGGCCAAATTCTATTCGTTATTTAGGGAAACGAGAGAGAAAAAACCTGCGGTTCTCCCATGCAAAAAAGTGGGAACTAAAAAGAGAAATTGCTTTAAAGATTTTCACGCTAGGGGCTTCTACACCGCGGATCGCTATTTTGAAATTGGCTAGTTTGTGCGCTTTGCATATCACTGATCATGACCGTGTGTAATACGCACCGTGTGCAAGGCGTACGCAATATGGCACCACGCGTCTGATTTGATACGAATCTAAACCACCGTTATGGTTCCTATTTTGCCTTGCAGCCTCTGGCCTGTTCGTGGTCTCCATACTGGACACACTGCCTCACACACTGAGTCATCAGCTCTTCCACCCGAACCAGTGCCTGGTCTCGTGGTCCCTCTTCACCTCATCGATGGGTTCAGGGTACATCATTGGCGCCCTCCTCGGTAAGAGTTGTTTAGTAGAACTATCATTAAATTGTCATGCATTGCACATCAATTACAAATCCTAACAATTGTTTTGTATATTCCATAATATTTCTTATTTAAAAAATCGAATAAATTAAGCAGTTGTTCAGTTAATGATTCACCATGACTTGTTACACGCCCATTTTTTTTTTCTTTTTGTTTTGTTTTTTACAAAAGAAGTTGTTACGTTTCCGGACAAGCCTCCATGCGTTACGGATCACATTCAGACATATTCAACCTAGCTAGGAGATTACTAGAACTCTCACATATACGAGTCTGTGATTTAGACAGCTTCTATGTAAATAGTTCATGTGGTTCCTTTTACAAATGAAATGTACTATTTAAAGAAGCTTCGAAGTGCAAAACATAACACATTCCTTTTTTGGTTATGTTTCTTTTTCTAGGAAAGATGAAAATTAAAGAAAAATACTTTGTCTTTTTTATTTTTCAGGTGAAAGTATGGACAGAACGGGTTCGTACGATAGCGCCCTCTATGTTTGCATGGGCTTTTTCTTGTCTTCCGCCGTCCTCCTCGCAATAGTCCCCTCCTATCAAGTTTGCTGCGCGTACCAACGAGTCGTCCCATCAAATCATAAGAAGGAGGTCACGTGCTGATGGTCCGCTTCAACGCTAATTCTGGGACACCCGTCCCGCATACAAAGTGTCATCTTCCAGCATTTTGCCCTGATTTGCTTGGCTTGTCAGGGCGACGCCTGCATCCGACCAGAACCCAAGGAAGAAGCTGCCTGTAACTAACAAGATGAAGATTATTGTTTACCGATTCGTAATTATTCATGTAGCTGAAAAATGTAAACTGGATTATATATTGGTTAGTTGGTTGATTAGTAGACCGAAAAATCAGTCTCTATTTCGATGGTCGTTCTACTGGCCGCTGATGAGGTGGTAGTACGAAATCATTTATAAAAGAAAATCCCTTGTAGAGTCGGCTATTTCTGACTAGTTGACTGGTTGGTTGGTTGGTTGGTTGGTTGGTTGGTTGGTTGGTTGGTTGGTTGGTTGGTTGGTCGGTTGGTTATTGGTGTTTGGACATATTCAAACAACGTCTTTGTCCGTCCGTCATCGTCACCATGTGAGAGACGCAGTCTAAGATTCGAACCTGGTGCTCCTTGTGTGAATATAATTATAGCAGAGCTCTGACCAAAGGACCTGCACGCCACTTTTTTGGGGGGGAAGAGTGAATGGAACATCGTTCACAATGGAGTAGTCTGGGTTAACATATTGTGGACGAGTTGCAAAAGGGGTACCAAACGCGCCCATTTGTTACATCTAGTGACTATTATATGTTTATCCAATACATATCCCCGTAGGAAGGAAGTGTCGTGGTCTAGCGGTTTGGGAAAATCTTCTTTCAATGTGAAGATCGCGGGTTCGACTCCCTCTATTTCCAGCGTCTTTTGCCCTTCAGCAAGGCACTTGATCTCTATTGCTGCTTTCCATCCAAGTGTATGATTTAATACTTGGTAGGTGTCGATTGTGTAAAACATGTGTGCACTTGTTATAATTAGCCCGGTAGTAATGCTCCCCATGTTGGAAGTTGGAAGTGTGCATGTCGCGTGCAGATTGATGCTTGATGTGTATCAGATGACAGGGGAAATAATGATATATTGCTTTGAGCCTGCATCGAAATATAAATGGATATGTTGGATTTATGAATATGGTAGTCTGTTGTATTATTATTTTAGCAGGAGGGCCAATAACAAAAAAAGAGGATTGTGACAAGATTTCGCGCATGGGGCAATTTCAAGCCACCCTTACCCCTTCATCTTAGCCATTTGTTTTTGTTCTATTATTTATTGTGCAAACGTAGTTGGACTTGGTCATGTATAAGAGGTAGAGTTTGAAATATTACAGTGATTAGCCTAATAAAGGTGCCTTTAATGTATATATATATATATATATATATATATATACCTCGTAAGTGCAATATCCTTACCATACTTACGTCATTACGAAAATAAATTGTATTAATTCAGGGAATCTGTCGTAATTATGCACACTTACTTTGTAATAATTGTCCCTGATGTAGTTAGAATAAAATGGCTTTCTTAGAAACCCAGTCGGAGATATTATTTCAATAATTTATTAAATAATATCAAAATTGCATGAGGCACATGCAGTGTTTAGTTATTTGATATATACACAATGAGCTGTGTATGTGGGTACATGTGCTTGTATAGATGAGGAAATTATAATACCTAGTATTTACCAGTATGGTGTTGGAAATAGATGATTTGATCATATTTATATGTTATATATTTTATAATCAGAAATTTCATGAGGCGTATAATGTCAATTCAATACAAAATTATTTGTTGTTTGGTGCTCAACAAAAGCCTAACTTCAAACTAACTTGTTTAATGCCTAACCTGTAAATGCATTAACAAACTTCAGAAATATGGACGTCTTTCTCGGTGATTTGAATTATGCTTTCTGAATAATACAGGGTATTTTTTTATATTTCTATAAAATGTTGGCATGATTTTGTATGATCTTTTATTCCTTAACTATTTTTAAATAATGATGACAGTACATAATATGGGTTATGTGGCTCAAATTTCTAGTTATAAATATAATATGTTTGCATTATTCTGCCTAATAAATAATTACAGGGTTTGTTTTATATTTTTGTAAAATGTTTGCATGATTGTGTATGAATTGTATTTTTAAAAACTATTTTTCATAATTCCATTACATAAGTTGGATTATGTAGCTCTATTTCCAGGAATAAATATATATCATAGTATTTGCATCGATATGCAAAATAACTTTGATTATTGTCATTGACGTATCATTCAGAATTACATGTAAGAATTTTATATGATTCAGTTTGATTCATATACAATGGGCTGATATGACGCTACGTGGATAATATTGTTCGAAATGTTTAATGGTGGAAAACCTTTGGTATAAAACAGATTTAATGCAGAGAAAATAATATGTCTAATTTCTCTCCCCCCTCATCATGTAAAAGAATTCACATATTGATATTATGACTTTGTAACCTATCTATACCGTATGTATATTTTCTAATGAAATAGATATGTATGCAATTATATAAATAGTAATATACGTATAATGAGTATCGAAAAGCCAATTTGTATATTTATCAATACAAAGTAAATATTCAGTAATATGATATTCAATGTGCATAGTATATTGGAATTCCAGTGGTAATATGAAATAAATAAACTGGTAATAATTTTCTACAAATAGTATGAGTTGCTTTTATTCACCGGTTTTTCAACGATATTTCGTGTTCCTCAGGGATGTCAGGGACTGGTAGATAAAAACCCATCCTCTTGTTCATCTACCCTGAAGCAGACGAAATATCTTTGTAAATTTGGTGAATAAAACAAGCCATACTAGTTGGAGAAATTTCATTCTGTAATATAATCAATTTTTATAAATCTAGAATTATTATTAATAAAACTGTAAAGGAATGGGCCAGTATTGACTATGCCACTTCATTTTTTTAATCTAAATTAATTATGTACAGAAATAGAATCGTTCTTTATTCTTTGAACTCGTCGTTTGTAATTCTTATTTTGGAGGAATAAATTCAAACAACTAGACATTATGTGGACCTCATTCGTGTGTGTATTACGTGAAACTGTCAAGGAACACTCACATATCACCGGACACTCTCAAACAAACGGACGCCAGACGGATAGAAAATCCGCGAAACAAATTATTCGGTGCTGAAAGTCGTCTCCATTTCTACATGCACAAAACATTCAGCTGGATAGAAAGATGTGCATCGCCTGACAATGAACGCATTCGACGAACAAGAAACGGTAAATAAACGCAAACGAACAGAGACGAATGGATTTAAAAGTTTGCTCTGCATCGGGGTCCGTTAACGCTATCCAGTGATATGTGACACGGGCTTCATGTACGGTACTGATTTATAGCATGAAGAAAAAAAATCTCTCTGGATTATGAATCACATATACATGTACATACACCCTCAAAATAAGTTCAGTAAATAAAAGGCCCATCACTTTCCAGTTATCCTGGAAAATCTTAATAATTATGATGTCCAAGACGATTTGAAATTTGAAGCTTATAGAGAATTGACAGGTAATTCAAAATCTTGCAAAATTATAAAAAAGGATTTTCAATAATAAATGTACTTTACATGACACATTTTTACTAGACGTGTGTATGACTGTATATTTGTAAGTGTATATGGGCGTGTGTGTGTACTCTATGTGTGTGTGTGTGTACGTCTTTTTTTTAATTATTGTTTGTTAACCAAAATTCAGGAAGGGTGATTTACAGGGAAAGATATCGGCCCATGGCGAAAAGTTTGCCCGTACATACAGGAACTCAGAAAATGATAAATTACAAACAGATAGTTATATTAGGACGCGCATGAAATATGCATTTTTATTCCATCGGAAATCTGGCTTTTATGTATAATGATAAATATTTTAAATTGAGTTGGTAAGGGCAGTGGAGAATATCAATATAGGATCTGGGCTTTATATCAAAATTAAATTATTATTATCATCAAGAATCTCGAAGCCACCATTTGTTTAAATGTATTATTTCGTTGTTTGCATTCACAGCTGAAACACTGGTCTTCCAATGGGTCCTAGTTAAAAACATACACATCATCATAATATACATCGGTAACTCACGTTTGACAACATTAAAGGTAGAATAGAATAGACCAGTACATAAGTTTTAATATTATTTCAAAAGATATATAATTTATTAGATCATCTTTTTAAGATACATCGTTCAATTTACAGACTGTTTGACAAAGCAAATTTATTTTGGCATACGATATATAAGATTATGTTAAATATATCACATTCGAATCAAAATATTTGGTAGTACAAGCACTGGTCCTATACACAATCAGATAAAAGATAAAGATTTATCAGTCACATCGATGGTACATTATCAACTTTCCAATAAACATGGTGTTATAATTATGATATGTATAATGACATTTAGTTTAATTATAAAAAACATCATCAAAGAGTTGTTATATACATGTATATTGTATATTTTGCTGGGAGGTATAAATCCGTACAAATGCATAGTAAACTTGGAGTTAACTGATAATTTGATAATGACCATTATTTTATTAGCAAGGAAACATTTCTTTGACATATTATTTACTTCATGTGGTTGCGATATCTTTCTTGTAGGTGTTATCATAGAAAAACAAACTAATTCTTGTTGATTCGCTTGAATGTAACAAATTATTCAATTTTACTTTGTTATGATTATAATGTACATGCCATATTATATTAATAAATCATCAAAGAGTTGTAATATATATATATTGCATGTTTTGCTGGAAGGTACAAATTCGTTAAAATGTGTAAACTTGAAGTTGACTGTTGATGATTTGATAATGACCATTATCGTAGAAAAACATTGACTTATTTAATTTACTTCAATTTACGTGGTTGCGATATTTTTGCTTTATATACGTACTGTAGGTGTTATCAAAGAAAACAAACTAATTATTGTCGAGAAGCTTGAAAATAACAAAGTACATGTATTGAACGTTCTCGGGGGGGGGGGGGGGGTCATAAAGAGTCGCAATCGATTGTACAGTTACGAT
This sequence comes from Echinarachnius parma, assembly GCA_037951105.1. Taxonomy (NCBI): domain Eukaryota; kingdom Metazoa; phylum Echinodermata; class Echinoidea; order Clypeasteroida; family Echinarachniidae; genus Echinarachnius; species Echinarachnius parma. Next base: position 11,806 of record JBAMJV010013842.1, on the reverse strand, counting down.
TAATTGCTAGTCAGAAAAGATTTGCGCATTAAGGCACATTTTCTGAGTTAATTGCAATTAATCGCAACTTTACAATCGATTGCAATTATTTATGTACTAGCTGTACCCGCGGAAATCCGCGGGTTTTTGTAAGAGAAAGACGATGATGACATACACCACTTTAAAACTTTACTAAATATCCCACAGTCATCATTTAAATAGTAAGACAAAATAGACTCGGGCGACTCAATCCCGCCCCCACAACCCGTCGGGGCCCGTCCAACGATACATTCGGCCAATGTATAACAAAACCATGATGATTTAGTATCCACGCAAAGTTATTCAGTTATCCCCCATATTTCATATGATCCATAATTTGTTCCGCTTGTATTAAAATAGATACAATACACTATGTATGTGTTCTTGCTAATAAAGTAGCTTCGCCGCTCCCCCCTCCCTGCATGACACATAACCCGTCGTGTCCCCTACACAATTCATATCCAAACTAAGTTCTCCCGCGTATACATTTTGTTCATACTCTTGTGAAACCCGATGATAGCCGTTTATACATGCAATGCATAATGAGCAGATACCTCCCCGTCCAATCTACCCCCACCCCCACCCCCACCCCCACCCCGTCGGCGTCTCTTCTAGTACTGCATGCTAGCTTCGTGGCTAACTTAATACATCTTACCACAAGCTGGCGCAATTATAGTATCGGTAGGGCGAATAGAGACGATGGTCAGCAGGTCAGTGAGCTATGCAAATAAACTACGGTTCGGTGGGGTAATTAGATGACTGCGCGACGTGTATACACGGCTGTACAGCCATCGCGCGTTGTATAACCGCAGCTAAATTGAAGTTGTCGCATTTTGTCGTCCATGCACTTACAAACACGATGCCAATCGGCAATAGCGATCATTACCATACCATCCGCGTAATATAAATATTGATATTTATCAAAACCTGGGTAGTTTCGCAACGTGTTATATCTAAAATAGTTTCTCGATATATTATTTGTTTTATCTACTCCAATTTATATTCTTACAAAATACTTTTACGGCGATAAATCGTTAGTCAATGCTCGGCGTCTTAAACAGGCAATTGACATTGCTGACATTCCCTTTTCTTCGATCTGGAGGACGACCACGGGGCGGGAGCGACTCGGGAATGCCTTATTGTCCTCCGCAAAACGTATATCCTTCGATCGCGACGGTCGGGAAGTCGCCGAATCCTCGGGGTGAGGATATCTCGAGTGGGAACCATTTTGGGGGTTGAAGCTTACCGTATTAATATAATAGATCACCCCCATAATGCCATGAATGTGGTCAAAATTGCATTTTATTTTACCATAGTATTCAATGTTAACATGGTTAATATGGACTATAATTAACAAAAGTATACACCCTACCTAGGCTAATATCAATATATCTATGCCAGTATGCACATAATTACCAATACTACATTCATCATCATTCTTATTTTGAATTATTCAATATACAATATAAGACTGGACAATTATGTCATGGGTAAACTCATGAGATGTAACATAATAAACAAAATCAATGACGTAGTATTAAAAAATAAAAATGAAAAATGGGATATAAGTTAAAAAGGAAAGGTTTACATTTAAAAGAAAGAAAACATATAAATAACTTTACTGAAAGACTAGTAGAAACTAAGCAAATAGTACAAATAAAGTACTCAATTATTTAGTACAATGACAATCATGTTTAATATCGCTCAATCGCAACATCACAGGTAATTTAGACTTACAAAATCGCCTTGATTTATTCGTGTATATTATATACGAATATTTTATATAACACAGCGAGACAATTATCATACTGAACATTGGCTATCAGCCATACAATCGGACGGTCTTTAAACGATACGGTATCAGTTTTTATCATAGATCAGAGCCCCGCTGCAGAAAGTGTTGCAATCGATTGTAGAGTTGCAATTAACTGCAATCTGATTGGTTCAAATATGCATATTTTCTGACTTGCAATTACTGTAATTGGAACTTGACCATGTTTACAATCAGTTGCAACTTACGTATCGAGGATACAACCATAATTATAAGTGAATCAATCAGCACTCTTATAACTCCATCAGGAACTTAAAGTCAGATGATATAATGGTGGTACGCCTCAACTATAGTCGCTCAGCTTTCCTTGCAATGCTTACTAGAATTGGACTACAAGAAGATCGTCGATTTTTGCCATTAGCTGCATTAATTCTTTTTCGAGCTTTGCCTCCCAGAGAAAGTCTGACTAAGTCCAAACGGCGAACGACCAGGGTAATTGTAGTACTGGCATAATGGGACCAACTGTAAGCTGTACCAGCAGCGCCCTGTACTAGCGATGTTAATTGTTTAATGAACACAATACTTATCAGAAAACATTTAGCCTCGCAGGATCTCTTTACTCTTGCTTTTGGAACCCTGTAGCTGCATTCGTTCGATGACCTTCGCGACACGGAAAAGTCTGACGTCGTCAAAATGGCGACCGACGAGGCATAGTCACGATCGTAGGACCAACTCGAAGCAGTGCCATCCATGTTAAAGGTTAAATAAAACACTATATTTAAACCATAACCATAGCCTCACAGTGATCTCTTTACTCTTGCTTTTTGAACCGTTTAGCTGCATTCGTTCGATGACCATCGCGAAAATGGCGTCAAAATGGCGACCGACAAGGGTCATCATAGTACTGGCATAGTAGGACCAACTGGTAGCTGTGCCAGCGATGTGAAACATTTTAATTGTTCAATAAATCAGTACATTCAAACCAGAACCCTATAGCCTGGCAGTGATATCTTTACTTTTGCTTTTGGAACCGTGTAGCTGCATTCGTTCGATGACCTTCGCGACACGGAAGAGTCTGACTTCGTCAAAATGGCGACCGACGAGGGTCAGGCCCACTGGAAGACCGTCGATCTTGCCGACTGGCACACTGATGGCGGGATGCCCAGTGCAGTTGAAGGGGGTGGTGTTCAGAGCACACGTGGAACTCATGTTGAAGTGATCTGAAACGATTATAATCAAGATTTGAATGTGAAATGTAAAGTAGAACTTTAAACATAAATGAAATTAGTGAATTTCTTGGCGTGATATAAGCCGCACAGTACCATTCGATCCGATCTGACGACCAAAAATCTGTAGGACGCCACATATTTTAAATACGCATGCACGGCTTGCTTTATAGTTCAGATGCGCATTCGGTTGTTCGTTGAATCAGAATAAGATTATTTAGGGTGCGGTGGGCTTTACATAAGGACAATCAATGCCAATCATATTCAGGAAATAAGTTGAATTGTAAAAGCTATTACATAATAAGGTGGTAGGCAAAAAAGATGGCGCTACAAAGCGTTGCCGAGGGCATCCATTAGACAACGTTCAAGTCACCATGGTTACAATAAATAATATAGGAGTCGCAGAAAATCGATACAATATTTATATTTTTTAGTTTTATGTTATGTTTTATTTCACCTTCAACTGAGCAGTCTTCAGCGGGCAACCTGGTGGCGGTGTAAGGCACGGTGGGTAAGGCTAGGATGTCCACTCTCTGTAAGGCATCGTCGTAGGCAGCTCGCAGGGCTAGGACCAGGTTACGACCTTTGGCGTAGAACCGACCCTGGTACTTCTCCTTCATGTACTCGCCGATCAGTCTTGTCAGCTAGTAAGGTAACATTATATTGTCCAAGAGGTTATCATGAAGAGATTTTACTTCAGTACATGAATTTAATTCATTTTGTTTACTTATTCATAATACTGTTATACATTCGAGAAACAAATATATATCATATAGATTATTGAAGTAAATTGCTTTCATTGGTTATTAATACATACTTCAATAATTGTTACGCGTCTACTCATTGTGTACGCCAGTATAAATGACATTAATTTTGTGACACCAAAATTATCGAGGCTTTTTAATTTGGAGAAATTATATTATGTACGTATGCAATCCGTGTCAATGGAAATATGTGTAAGCATCCTTATTCAAACAAACAATACATTGGTACCTCTTCTTACTTTAGTATAAGATGCTGAAATGGACCGCTTGTGTCAAGAAATAGCCATGGCTGAAATATCAATAAAGTGATTGCAACTGGTAAAATGGCGAATTATAATTTGTTTATACCTTGATTCTATGCGACATATCATTGATTCTGGTGTGTATCGCCTTCCCAACTTCGGACATCATACTGGACGGATAGAAACCATGATGCCCATAGCCACCTCCTGCAAGGAACAGGTTTAGGAAAGAGGAATGTGGTTCATTAAAGTAGCAAGATATTAATTTCAAAGATTGTTTATAAA
>JBAMJV010013842.1:0-2500 GCA_037951105.1 Echinarachnius parma | reverse complement strand
AAAATAATGATTCAATAGAGATATCATCAACGACTTTTTAAAAACCTATTCTGATTTTTTTCAAAGTAGTCTTCGAGCATTTTTTTAATAAAAAAAAAAAAGTCTAAATATCGCCCGGTGATTGCCGATGAAGAACATTTTGAATAAAAATATATTTATATATTTCTGAACCGATTTTGATCAAATAAATTCTGTCATTAAAATTGTATGTTCTTTCGAATTTGACAGTCAGTTTTTCATTATCTCACAAAAAAATATCGGGGGGCACTTCGGGAAATACCAATACTAAACACAACCTTTAATGGTAATTTAAAAATGATTATTTTGTATTACTGATGTTATTATGTTTTGAAATAAGATTTCATATATGGCATATATACATCGAAATAGGCTTTTAGATAGATATCAAATACACAAGGGAATACCATTTTTTTAAAGAAACATATCAATAATAATTATGGCAAAACATATTGCATGCACATGCATTTACAATTAATATAAGAAATTGATTAATACAAATAAAAGACTATGAATAACATTGGCCAACAAACATGTATTACATAAATCGAGCAATGAAAAGGGGTTTATGGGAACGTCCCCCATTCAAGGGTCTTTGTGGCTCGATGGTAGAGCACCGGTCTAGCAATCCGCGGAGGTCTCGGGTTCGATTCCCGGGCGAGCCTATTTTTCTTTGTTCATTTTCAAACAAATAAATGTTTAGATAAATAAATAAGTGAATAAGAATGAATTAAAACATTGGATGAATGAATATAAATCAACAAATATTTTTTAGTGAATACAAAATTAAATAAATAATCCCAAAATTAATCGACAAACATGCTGTACCTGCATCAAGATATTATTCTCGTCACCACCGTTGCATCAAAGTCAGACACGTAAACCTCAAACGCGTGAGACCCATTCATGAGTGGGACGCCAGCTACGGCGATGTTGTCTTTGACGGCCACTCTCTTGCCCGCAAGCTTACCATACTTTAATTTTATAAAATATAATAAATATATGACACAAAATAAATCTACAAACCTGCATCAAGAAATCTTGTCACGACAGTTGCATCGAAGTCAGGCACGTAACCTTCAAGCGCGTGAGACCCGTTCATGAGTGGTACGCCAGCTACGGCGATGTTGTCATTGTCAGCAACTCTCTTGCTCATAAGCTTACCATACTTTACTTGTAAAATAATATTATATTAACACAAAATTTATCGACAAACCTGCATCAAGAACTCTCGTCACCACCGTTGCATCGAAGTCAGGCACGTAACCCTCAAGCGCGTGAGACCCATTCATGAGTGGGACGCCAGCTACGGCGATGTTGTCTTTGACAGCCACTCTCTTGCCCGCAAGCTTGCCGTATTTGGCACCACGTATCTCACACATGTGGCTCCTGCACGGGGAAACGACATACAATAATTATTAACAATCAAACGCTCTTGTGAAATATATATTTTTCTGTTTTAAACGTAATGATACCATCGTCACATCGTGCATCTCACGCATGTTGTACCAGAAGATCGAAAAAAAGGCTTGAGGATAATGTTTTGTTTATTTATAAGGACATATTATACTGACACGTATATATGTACGTTGCTCATGATGAAAATAATGGCGTGTGTAACATAAAAATTATATAGTAAGACAAGATGGCCATTTAAGTAATTCATTTAAGCTTTAAAAAAAAAGCTTATTAAAACTAATACAAAATTATCTTCCTTTATTGTTCCATGTCTCCGCCTCCTTTTCTAGCTATCTCTCTGTTTGTCTAGTATAATGACTGTACGTACCATCGTCATTTTTGCCTCTGAAGAAGATTCTGCTAGGATCGAAAATGTAGGCCCTATATTGAATCTCTCAAAATATCTTTAACACAATAGATGTGGACCCGTTTATCTCTGGGCACATTCTCAACTCCCCCGGGAGCATACTCACCATGCGTTGAATGGGTTCTCCTCAGCGCGCGGCCGATGACCGGGAGTCCGCGGGTACTTGACGGGAAGGGTCGGCTCGGGGAGCCGCGAAGCTTCGTTCATCCGCTGGATGGTTCGACGCATCACATTCCCATATGCCTGAAATTAAGTAAAATCATTTCATTTTTAAAAATAAATAATGATCATAAATCTATTTTGGGATACAGAACGTACGAACGAGACCAAAATTGATTAGAAACTGATACAAGAAACAATAACCTAATGTCCTTATATCATGCCTATAATTATGGTATATTTCACCACCGAATCGTTAAACAGGCATAGGCCTACTCCCCAAGGGACTTTGTAACATTGTCCACATCCTCAAAATCCGATTTGAATTCTAGCGGTTCCCTCATACCTTGTTGTATTCGTATTAACAATACAATCATAGGACCGGTTTCAGTTTTTGAAATTTCCCTTTCGTTAACAAGATATTTACGATTGAAGTGTTCAGATGTTAAATTATCCACTGGATCGTCGTAACCGTGTACAAAGTCAGTGCAATGAGTT
>JBAMJV010013841.1:0-22685 GCA_037951105.1 Echinarachnius parma | reverse complement strand
CAAAATCATCCGATCCTATTCTACGATTATGTTGACCAGAGTCGACCATGGCATTCAGAGGGTTACACATGCGAGCTAGAAGAAAATTACGTGTAGGAATGACAAAAACATTCACTTTTTTCTCTTTTTTCATGTTTTTTAAAAAACAAATCACCGTTTGATTGATATGTTGTTCAAAAGTCATTTAGCAACCGTTGACATAATGCGTTAATAAAGTACATGTAATTCGAATATAAGTCGGGGGCGTTGACTTTGATTCGAGATTTCACCGAAAATTATTCTGATACTCTCTTATTTTAGAAAGTGGGTCACATTTATTATTTTGAAGAAAGTGGTATGAACCTTCGCAAGGTGTCTGCACTGCGCCCTTTTATAATAACATATTTTATTTGAATAACAGTAGGCTCCTAAATTAGAGATTACGATTTCTCTTAACCATAAAAGCATTAAATAATCATAACTATTTAGTTTTTAATGATAACACACCAGTTTTACCCATTAAAATTACGTTTGACAAGTGGTTTTCTCCCACTTTAAGTGCAAATTACGTGTTCGTCGGCTGAGCCAGAATTGTTTTTATTTTGCTTGCAAGCTGAAACGGGAACTCGTTTTGTCTAGTGGTTCCCTTTGGATTCGCCCCCGCGATCGTGATAGGTACATTCAAGCACATTAACGCTATTATAGGCAAAGGCGATCCGCTGTATGAGGCGGGAAACAAGACAGTGATGTATTCTATTTCGTCAGGTGGGACGTTATTCTTGCTTCAATATTGCCTTCCCGTTATTGAGCAAGCAATTTGTTTACACTAGTATGATTAAAGGTGATCCGCTGCATAAGATGAGTTTGGAAACAACTTATACAGAGATGTATTCTACTGAGTCAGCTGGGACGATGTTTTACATTGTTTCCGCTTTTTGTACTAAAATCATAAGTCTGGATTATATTTAGTCTGTTGGGACGTTCTTTTTAGAATATTGTCTTCCCTATTTCATTTTTAAATGCTAAGTCATTATTTGCCCCCGTCGTGATCCCCCGTGAAGGGGATGAAAATAAGTATGTAAGAAAAGGGAGGAGGGGCAAGGAAGAGGAGGAATGGGAAAAGGAGGAGGAGGAGGAGGAGGAGGAGGAGGAAGAGGAGGAGGAGGAGGAGGAGGAGGAGGAGGAGGAGGAGGAGGAGGAGGAAGAGGAAGAGGAAGAGGAAAAGGAAGAGGAAGAGGAAGAGGAAGAGGAGGAGGAGGAGGAGGAGGAGGAGGAGGAGGAGGAGGAGGAGGAGGAGGAGGAGGAGGAGGAGGAAGAGGAGGAGTAGGAAGAGGAGGAGGAGGAGGAGGAGGAGGAGGAGGAAGATGAGTAGGAAGAGGAGGAGGAGGAGGAGGAGGAGGAGGAGGAGGAGGAGGAGGAGGAGGAGGAGGAGGAGTGGAGGAAGAGGAGGAGGAGGAGGAGGCGGAGGAGGAGGAGGCGGAGGAGGAGGAGGAGGAGGAAGAGAAGGAGGAGGAGGAGGAGGAGGAGGAGGAGGAGGAGGAGGAGGAGGAGGAGGAGGAGGAGGAGGAGGAGGAGGAGGAGGAGGAAGAGGAAGAGGAAGAGGAAGAGGAAGAGGAAGAGGAAGAGGAAGAGGAAGAGGAAGAGGAGGAGGGGGAGTGGAGGAAGAGGAGGAGGAGGAGGAGGAGGCGGAGGAGGAGGAGGCGGAGGAGGAGGAGGAGGAAGAGAAGGAGGAGGAGGAGGAGGAGGAGGAGGAGGAGGAGGAGGAGGAGGAGGAGGAGGAGGAGCAGGAGGAGGTGGTGGGGGTGGTGGTGATGGTGGAGGAAGAAGAGAAGGGACAGAATGAAGATTATGAGAAAGAAAGGGATAACCATTAAAACTAACTGTAGCTGGCGCTATCTCTTGTGTATCTTAGCATCGAATTGAGTCACCTGATGCGTAATGGCATAGTGCACCGTACAGTTTCTCCTTCCGTTTTCTATCCGACCAAAATGTAGCGAAAAGGTCAGTTAGCAAATATTGAAGTTCCATGAAACGGAGCCGAATTAAAGCATCTCACTAGTCCATTCCGAACTTAGTCCAAACAAAAAGGAGACATTGGGAAATAAAGTTAGGCACAGAGAAAGAAGGATACAGAATACTTTCAAATATGGAGAATTACAATGGCGAAGAGATGAAGAAGGATGACAAAGAGTCATGTATATAAAGAGGAGGAAGAAGAGGAGAAGGAGGAGGAGGAATAGAAGGAGGAAGCGGAGGAGAAGGGGGAAGAGGAAGAGGACGAGGATGAGAATTAGGAGGAGGCGGAGGAAAAGGAAAAGGGATGGAAGAGGAAGAGAAGGAAGAGGAGGAGGATGATGAGGGAGAAGAAGAAGAGGAAGAACAGGAGGAGGTGGAACAGACTTGATTGTATTTATCTACACCGTGACTGAATAGAAGAAGTTTGGTAAGAAGTTGAGTGTATGTACAATTCATTCCACGTCATGTCTACTGCTGCATGTATACTGTGCGCATTTAAGAACAAATCATCAAATCCTATTCTACGATTATGTTGACCAGCGTCGACCATGGCATTCAGAGGGTTAAAAATGCGAGCTAAAAGAAAATTACGTGTAGGAATGACAAAAAACTTTCACTTTTTTTTTTTTTTCAAACAACAAATCACCGTTTGATTGATATGTTTTTCAAAAGTCATTTAGCAACCGTTGACATAATGCGTTTACTTTATAAAGTACATGTAATTCGAATAGAAGTCGAGGTCGCTGACTTTGATTCGAAATTTCAAAGCATTAAAATAATAATCATGACTATTTAGTTGTTAATGATTACACACAAGATTTAGCCACTAAAATTAAGTTTGACAAGTGATTTTCTCCCTCTTTAATAAAGTGCAAATTACGTGTTCGTCGGCTGAGCCGGAATTCTTATTTTGCTGTCAAGCTGAAACGGGAAATCGTTTTGTCTTGTGGTTCCGGGGTGGTTCTCTTTGGATTCGCCCCCGCGATCGTGATGGGTACAAGCAAAATTAACGCTAGTATGGGCAAAGATGATCCACTGCATATAATGAGTCGGGGAACAAGACAGTGATTTATTCTATTTCGTCAGGTGGGACGATGTTTTACATTGTTTCCGCATTTTATACTCAAATTATAAGTCGGGATTATATTTTAGTCTTCTGGACGTTCCCTATTTCATATTTAAATTCCAAGTCTTTATTCGCCCCCGTGATCTCGTGCAAGCAATGTTACGATAAAGAACGAGCAAGGTGATCCGCTGGATATGATAAGTCGGGAAACAAGACAGTGATTTATTCTATATAGTCATTTGGGAATAATAATAATACTTTATTCCCTTTTTATATTTCAATTACAAGTGTGGATTCGCCCCCGAGGGATGGGTGGAAGTGCATGCTTTCACGCTTGTACGAGCAAACCCCTAAAGTGTTATAAACATTTCGAATTTCCATATTTATATTAACCCATTAAGCACTAAGTCCGGACTATCATATGGACTGGTGTCTATGGAAATTATTATGATCATGATGATCGGCGAGTGAGTGTTAGAAGGGCGTTAAGTTGTCTTTCTGTTGAATTGAGTTATGCGTATAGGCCGGAGCCTGCACTATTTGATGCCAATATTTTTTAAGATGATAATTATTGAAATGAAAAATGGGCAAAGAAAATAGGGTTTCTCCGGGATATAATAACAAATATATAAATGAAACAATGAGTTTCTGATCAACATGAGCATTGGAAACCAAGGGAGTTCATGGATCGCAAACTCAGTGTAAGGGCTTTCTAAAGCTCGGCTGGTAGAGCACCGGTCTAGCAATCCGGAGGTCTCGGGTTCGAATCCCGGAGAAAACCTATTTTCTTTGCTCGTTTTCCTTTTGAATTATATACTTCTGGTCAATTTCCCTTTGTTTGAAATAAATAATATGAGGTTTCGAAACTAACAAATAAAAAATCATTATCTCTGAAGTACAAAAAGTGACTTAGCGACCTTTTCTTTCTCAACCGACCCTAAATCAAGTCGTCTTTAGCGGGTTAAGAGAAGTATAACATTTTATTTTTTTTCCTAAAGAAAAAAAAGCAATTCTAATTTTAGCAAGATCAAGAGTGATCTGTCATTTGATATGAATTAAGAAACAAAAATTACATATTTATAGAGTGAGAACAAACGGGCATGAAAGTGCAAACATATCTATATCTTTATGGAGAAAAAGATAATATACGAAATGAAAAGATACATAATTATATTAAAGGCAATTTAATGCCAGTATAGTGGGAAACTCCCCCCCACACAAAAAATTAAATGTGCGCTCTAATTACTAATCATGTGAAAGAATATAATGTTTACTAAAACGGGATTATACAAATTTTGCCTACTAATTGATATATTTGGAAAATTATAAAACTGATTTGCCGCAAATCGATGGCGCCGACGGTTGTATGTTGATAATTATGCACCTTCGTGCGCTGCGTGCTAATCCTATGGCAAATGCGGCACATGGTTTCGTACGAGCGTATAATGTGGCCAGCGTAGCCGGGCCGAACTGACAGTGAATTTAGGCTCAATGTCAGCGGCTTGCAGAAACGTTTTACTTAGTAACTGATATTTCTGCATTTAACAATACTAAGGTTCGGATTATTCCACATACCCCCTTTTTTTATACTATTTCAACAATACTAATCAATTAGTTTGGCCAATAAAGTTATTTTCTATAATTTTCCCAAAACGAGCATTTGGCTTTAATATCATACAAGTGAAAGTGTATAACGGAATGGAAAGCAAAATGAAAATTCGGTTGAGGCATGCTTGCCTTGTCCCCTGGAGCACCTATCTTTGCGTCCACATGTCATTTAAAATCGAGGGATTCCCCGAACAAACAAGACCTGAATTCCCCAGATTGGTGCAAAGTTGATACCCAATAATCATGCGGGTTCACTCTGTTTGAAGACGACGTAGCCCATGACGAAATTCGAGATTCATAACTACCCCTCTATTTCGACAAGAAAAGAAGAAGAGATTTGGTATTACGATATTATTACTCCCGAACCTTCAGAGCAATTGGCACCAGAGCAAATGGCGCGGGCATATACGCCCGGAATTGCCCCCGAAACTCGAATTCGGTGTGAACAGGGCATGACAGGTCACAGACTTGTCTAGTTGGCCTAATGAAGAGATGATTTGTTCACATAATTCAGGTCGTTAAAACATAACTCGATATTTTGCCCGTAGCTGAAGTTTGGCAAAAAGAAATCGCCCCTGCCTATAATATCTTGCTCTTGGCACTCGATTTGTCGGATTGTTTTACAGCCATTGCGCACCACACAAAGATCATTATAGAAAGTTGACGTGATAATAATACTACTGAAACATCCAAAAATAGAAATGGAAACCCTTTTCTGGCAAAACCATGCTCCGAAATAGCTGCACGCATCGTTCCAAGTTTCAACAAAACTAATGAGAGACATGTCGTAGCTTTATGTAGGGGGTATGAGGGGTAGTCCCCACGCCCACCCCCCCCCCCCTCCCTTTCTTCACGGCATCGCTTTCGAAGAGAATTATAGTAAATACAAGTTTTTACATTGTTTTAAATTTATAAATTATGAGAGTTATGGTGAAGCTTTATACAGTATCGGGTATAAGTATTGCCCCCCCCCCCCCCCCCTTGTCCCTCCATTGCCTTCCATATGTGTGAAGACATATCAATGAAAGAAGTACAATAAAACGTGCATTTTTGTTATTTTTACAAGGACTGCCTGTCTCAAATTAGACATAATTATGAAACACTTCAAGCCTCCTGCGTCCCCCTCTACCACCCATACCCCCCCCCCCCCCTGATTGACTGATCCTGGCATAAAGTACGCCACTGCCGATGAAAGAGTCTTAACAAAATAATTTTCATATCTTCTGACTTTTGCCGCGGTACGCGGGACTTTTCACGTAGTAATCGACCCGTGTGCCCTACATAAGGAGTGCGGGTTCAAGGAGAGAATCTTCTGTGCGATTTGGTTCGTGAAGATCTTGAGATTTGGATCAATCAATATCGCGCGGAGAAAGAAAAGTTTGTTAATGTTCTAGTTTGGGAATATTTTGACGAATCAACGATAGACATAGAAGCAGTTGTTTTATAATTAGTCACCAAGTTTGGAGCAGTCAAAACGCGGTCAAATAAGTGATTTTTTTCCCTTCTAGTTTGTGATAGTTTTGAATAATCAAAGCATTTTAGTTTTTGCTTGATTATAACTTGTGACGATTGGAATGACCAAAACGCAAGGAGGGGCAGAGAGGTTTTGATATGATTTCGTTGAGATCTTAAAGACTGGGAAAATCAAAACGTTAACATAGAAGTCGCTATCATTCTTTCATGATTTGTAAAGATCGGAATACTGAATATAAAAAAGCAGATCGAATCATTTGCGTTTTCTTTTGGTTTGTGGCGATTTTTAGTAAAGTTCAACATTAAATCATTTTATGTGTGTTCCAGTTTGTGAACATTTTGCACGAAGAAGCCGTTTTCGTTTCTTATCTTGTGTAACTATTTGAATCGTTTAAAGGAAGAAAGAGTGGGGAACAAGCCTATTCATCATTCGTTTTTTGAATTATATTACCATCGAAAATCATGTCTTGGTATATGGCGGATAGTTGTGTAAAATTGGTGGCATCTTATATTCTCTTTGGGATAATAATACAGGTAAGTGTAAACGACAGCATTCGATTCCAATTTGATTTTTGTCTCCTTTCAAGTCGATTTTAAATTAAATTCGATTTGAATTTGAATTTGATTTCAATTTCATTTTTATTACAATTTCAAATTACATTCATATCACACGGTCACTTTGAATTAATGATTCAGGTAAGTAAAATCGTCGGCATTCAATTTGATTTCGATGTCAGTTCGTTTTTAATTTGAATTCGATTTAAGCTCGATTTTAATAAGAGTTCGATTTCAATTTGAATGTGACTTCAATTTTCAATTTGATTCGAATTTGAGTTAACATATAATTTGATTTTAAAGGGATAGTTGAGTTCTGGTAAAGAGAGTACAGTTTTGGTCAAACTGAACTACAGTATAATAACCAAAAACTGAACCATTACATTACAAACTTATAGTTATAACTCCACCATGCTAGAAAGGAATACAAAATTACAAATTACTAAGTAAAAAGCCTGTTATCATTCAAAAAGAGCCGTTAAAACTCAAGAGGGCGCTCTCGTAACACTCATCGGTTTCAACCATTTAAAATAAAATATTGTGCATGTGATGTTTTGTTGAAATAGTGATTAGATAGAGAGATAACCAACAACTATTTAAAAACCTCTTTTGTAAATTTTTAAAAAGAGGATGCATTTAAAAAAATTATTTAACGGCTGGTTCAAAATGATCGAATAAATGTACAAATGGTTATGTTTATGGATATTTCAGCCATTTCTGAACCGATTTTGATCAAATAAAGTTTATTCTGTCATTAAAATTGTATTTTCTTTCGAATTTTATACCCAGTTTTTCATTATCTCACAAAAAATATTTTGTATAGCGCCCTCTCTACCAAAACTCAACTATCCCTTTAATCCCTTTTGTATTTCAGTTTGTTTCCAAAGGTAAATTGATGTCAATTTCAAATTCATCTAAATCTTAATTTGATGAAAATATCGATTTGATTTGAGTTTCAAAATGAATTACAAACTGATTTCAATTTAAAATCTGACTTCAATTTTAATTCGATTTGAAGTTCAGAAGTTCAACCAAAATGTCAAAAGTGCATGCCTTTTGCAAGGTCACTTTGCGCCAATTATCAAGGTGCAAAACGTCGGCATTTAATTTCAGTTACATTCCAATATCAAATTGCATCTATACTAGCGTAAAGTTACAATACAACTGATCAAACGTCCCAAAGGCCAAATTTCTGCCATATTATGTCCATTACTTTCGCCTGAAAATCATAGTTTATTATCTATATAGGACTATTTTTTATTGATTTTTTTTAAATAAAAGGACACATATGATTGTCATTGTCAGTGTCACTGTCATATCAGCGGTCATCAAAGGAAATCAGCATGGGCGTAGATACTTACGTAATACCTATTCATCAGGGGGGGGGGGGATGAATGAATAGATCATCCCCCTGATGAATAGGTATCAATGACAGATCTACGCCCATGGAAATCAGGGAAATTAGAGCGGGAAACGAAATATGAAACATCAACGTACGTGAGAAAAGAGCGAGTCCTTGTTCCTCTGTTCGGAACAAAAATATTGTCACGATCAGCATCAATTGTCAAATAATTATGATAACACGATATATTTCATCAAACGGTTATCAAGATGATTACTGGGGTGTGGGGCACTGGGACACAAAAATGTACAAAACTAAGAGTAAAAATTGGAGAGAAAAAGGTTTTTAAAAATTGGAGGGAAAAAAATAAAAACGTGTCCCCAATCAGTCAGTCAGACCATGCTATGTCACTCAGTAGTACAGCACTGTCGATACGGCTTTTTCTTTGCAAACTAGTTTGTTTAATTTAGACATAAAACTCGCGAGAAAGCGAGCGAAGCGCGCGAGCCTTTTGAGGGTAAGAATGATGAATTACAGGGCAAGGAAACGCTGGAATTTTCGCTTGCTGTTACCGATAAGTGCAGAATTCTTATCACTTCTAGTCATATATTTCCTCTTGGGTATCACTAATATTATGGACATAATCAATGTTTTTGAAGCCACTATCAACTGCTTTCCAATCGTGAGATCCCGAGTTCGAACCCTGCCCACCGCGTCTGTCCTTCAGCAAGAAAATTTATCCACAATTGCTGCTCTCTACCCAGGTGTATAAATGGGGACCGGTATGAGGTGAAAGCCTTTATGTGAATGATCTTCTCAATGCTCATGAGCCGCTTGGAAGGAATGCTCCCCAGGCAGTGGAGATGGTGCGCACAATGTGTGCTGGTTTGCATTGTATCCTATGGCCGGGGTAATAATAAAGTACAGCGCTATGGAACATGATTTATGTATTAAGCGCTATATAAGAAACTATATTATTATTATTATGTTTTTCAACTGTACCATACGTAACGTCATCTGAGCGTGCACTAACAAAAACGGGTTACATAACCAGCTGACATAGCAGCAGATTCAACAACAGTGGTTACATAACCCACTTTTGGTAGTGCACGTTCTCAGATGCGCTCAGATGACGTTTCATATGGTACAGTTGGAAAACATGGAAGCCTCCAATGCTCAGTCTAAACAGTTGATTAATTTATCTAATTATTGTATTAACGGTTCTTTATACCTCGTGAGTTCATTAAAGGAGGGGTTCGGACGATTTCCAGCATTTACCAATCAAAGAAGCAATATATTTTCAACATATTGCCTTTGTCCCGACGAAAAAAGACCAACTGGATCATTCACAATCACTTTGGGACTAAATAAGGTAACAGTTCTTGATCGAATCTGCCGCCAGTGGGATCTATCCCAGCATGCAATTTTCGTGACGTCGATGCCTCACTTTGCTGCCAATACAAAGCAAAGTGAGGCTGGCGCCTCACGCGACCACGTGATAAAAATCGGAAGCGTACAGAAAATAGAGGATGAATATCAAAAATAGCAGACACAAAACAATAGAGTATAAATCATCCTGATAGGATATTTGTTTGATAAAAATATATTACCAATGAGTAATTTTTTTAGATTCTGGTACATTAATTTTGAAATCGTCCGAACCATCCCTTTAAAGGGATAGTTGAGTTTTGGTATAGAGGGCGCTACACAAAATAATTTGTTTGCAAGATAATGAAAAACTGAGTGTCAAATTCAAAAGAGCATATCATTTTAATGACAAAATAAACTTTATTTGATCAAAATCGGTTCAGAAATGGCTGAAATATCCATAAACATAACCATTTGTAATAAATGTGGGGCCCCACACTTATTAGATAATGTTGAACCAGCCGTTAAAAAATGTTTAAAAATGCTTCCTCTTTTCAAAAATGTACAAAAGATGTTTTTAAATAGTTGTTTATTATCTCTCTATCTTATCACTATTTCAATTCAAACATATAGGGAAACTGACCAAGAATATATTGTGTTTAAAAGTGAGCAAAGAAAAATGGGATTCCAACGGGATTCGAACCCGAGACCTCCGGATTGCTAGACCGGTGCTCTACCGACTGAGCTATAGAAAACCCTACGACGGCGTTCTTCCCAGAAACCCCTTAATTCATCATTGCTCAAGTAGTCAGAAGCTTTATAAACCTGACATAAACCCGAAGCGGATTAAAATCAACTTGGGGATAAATGCGAGGGATCGCCGAAGCGATACAGCTTTTTGTAATAATTAATTCAAACATATAGGGAAACTGACCAAGAATATATTGTGATTAAAAGTGAGCAAAGAAAAATGGGATTCCAACGGGATTCGAACCCGAGACCTCCGGATTGCTAGACCGGTGCTCTACCGACTGAGCTATAGAAAACCCTACGACGGCGTTCTTCCCAGAAACCCCTTAATTCATCATTGCTCAAGTAGTCAGAAGCTTTATAAACCTGACATAAACCCGAAGCGGATTAAAATCAACTTGGGGATAAATGCGAGGGATCGCCGAAGCGATACAGCTTTGTGTAATAATTAATTCAAACATATAGGGAAACTGACGTCGTAGGGTTTTCTATAGCTCAGTCGGTAGAGCACCGATCTAGCAATCCGGAGGTCTCGGATTCGAATCCCGTTGGAATCCCATTTTTCTTTGCTCACTTTTAATCACAATATATTCTTGGTCAGTTTCCCTATATGTTTGAATTAATTATTACAAAAAGCTGTATCGCTTCGGCGATCCCTCGCATTTATCCCCAAGTTGATTGTAATCCGCTTCGGGTTTATGTCAGGTTTATAAAGCTTCTGACTACTTGAGCAATGATAAATTAAGGGGTTTCTGGGAAGAACGCCGTCGTAGGGTTTTCTATAGCTCAGTCGGTAGAGCACCGGTCTAGCAATCCGGAGGTCTCGGGTTCGAATCCCGTTGGAATCCCATTTTTCTTTGCTCACTTTTTATCACTATTTCAACAATCATCACATGCACAATATTTTATTTAAAATGGTTTAAACCGATGAGTGTTTAGAGAGCGCCCTCTTGAATTGTAACGGCTCTGTTTGAATGATAGCAGGCTCTTTACTTAGTCATTTGTAATTTTGAATTCCTTTCGAGTTATAACTATTAGTTTGTAATATAAAGGTGCAGATTTTGGGTACTAAAATTCAGTTTGACCAAAACTGTACTCTCTTTACCAGAACTCAACTATCCCTTTAATGTTATTTTGATTTTTGTAAATATTGTTGCAAATGACACTGCAATTCAGCTTGTAGCTGTGTACATTTTGTTGAATAAAATACCATTAAAAAAAATACCATTATTATAGTTGATTGTGGTTTAAAAAAAAGATTACTAGTACATGTATTTCCATTATTAGGGAAACCGAGGACATATACGACTAGAAAGAAAGAGATACCATCGATTGTAAGTTGCAATTAATTGTAAGTCAGACAATTTGCGTGTTTCAACCAATCATATATACGCATTTAGAACACATGATCTGACTTACAAATAATTGCAACTTACAATCGATCTCTTTCTGTAACGGGGCCTATACTAGAAGTGACAGGAATTCTGCACTTATCAAACAGAAAGCGAAAAATGCCAGCGTTTCATTTCATTTCGAAGCGGATTAAAAAGGGCGATTAAAAAAATGAGAAACGTGCTTCTTTCATATTAGTTTGGCTTTTATGCCGTTATTGCTAATTCTCCATCGCGATATTATACGATATGAATGGCATATTGCAAAATTAAAACTTAGAACGATAACATTTTAGCTCCATTTTCGGAGATTCTGTATACAACGACCCGTTGTTATAAATTTACATTAATATCACAACAAAGCATGTATAATTATCAGTGAAATTAATAGGGATTTTGGATTAGGCATTTGGCATGCTGCACGGATGATAACGTCATATGTTTGGGGTACCCAATTACCAATCAAACAGTTTTTACTTTCGCTTTATGCAAACTGGAAATTCCCAAATTACGCAATACCAGAATAAGTAACCCCCATAAGTTAACAATTGCAATATGTTGTGGTTTCTGCATAAATCTCCATTTTTAAAGTAAAGTTAGTTTGTTTATTGCCTCGAATTGTTTTTCTTGAATTGCCCTTTCAGGTAAAAACTGTGCTATCTATTTAAGTTTTTGTATAGGATTTATGTATGTAAGATATTGCAACTTTATTACCTTACCCAATACCCACAAAATTTTGTCTTGCTTTCATTTTCAGACTGGAATTACCCCAATTCAGTAATTGTACAATTTAGATCAGACCTTCAAAACTGTTTGCATTTTCATAGTCATTTTTTCTTTCTTCTGATGTTTGCGTTTTACATCCATCTTTATTGGTCTTGTTAGTTCAACGTCATGATTATATGGTTAAGTTAATCACATTAAACGCCTATTTGTTCAGAAACATTTTCTTTAATTCGATATGGATATTCATAATTTGAGATAGTCAATATTCCACCATTCAATACCAATCAAATATGTCTTACTTTCACTTTCAGATGGAAATTCCCCCAATTACATAGCATATTTAAAGAATAGATTACACATGCCTATTTATTAAGAAATCACATGAAATCACATGATTTGATTATGTCGAAATGTGTATTGTTTATCCTGCTTTATGCATTTTGTATTTTTCTCTTTCATTTCGTTTTATTTTTCTTACTTTCTGCCCCCCCCCCCCCCATTTTTGTCAGAATGAGAAGTCATCCTCATTTATGTTTAACCATATGTTATTTTCTAATTTGCCGATGTTGCTTTGCACAATAATTGATCTTGTTTTATTTATTTCATTTAAAAAAAGATTGATTGTCTCCTTATGATTGTCTCCTTATTTCGTTTTGCTTTATTCTTTTCTTTATGAGTGGAAATCATCCATAGCCATTTATAAGGACTAAGCAGTTGGTTGCATCAGATATTTATGCCTATTTTGCCAATATTGAAAAATACCAATTTAAATCTTCCTTGATCATGTTGATATATTTTAAATGGTTACAGTCCGTTATTCCGAAGGTTCGTTATTCCGAAGGTTCAGTTATTCCGAAGGTTCGTTATTCCGAAGGTTCGTTATTCCGAAGGTTCGTTATTCCGAAGGTTTGTTATTCCGAGGGTTCGTTATTCCGAAGGTTCGCTATTCCTAAAACGAAATCGGGTTCGTTATTCCGAAGGTTCGTTTATCCGAAAACAAAATCGGGTTCGTTATTCCGAAGGTTCGTTATTCCGAAGGTTCTTTATTCCGAAGGTTCATTAGTCCGAAAATAAAATAGGGTTCGTTAATCCGAAAATTAAATCGGGTTCGTTATAATACTATAATTTGTGTTTTGTTTATTTAATTTACAGTCTGCATAAAGCATACCCCTCCCCATTTCCCTCCCTTGGCCAGACCAATCAAACATTTAAGTTTATTTTATCTCTTTATATGAAATTATAGCATTATAACAAACCTAAATTCATTTTCGGATAACGAACCCAATTTAATTTTAGGAATAGCGATTAGCGAACCTTCGGAATAACGAACCCTCGGAATAACGGACATTCGGAATAACGAACCCTCGGAATAACGAACCTTCGGAATAACGAACCTTCGGAATAATGCAACAAATGTTCGGATTAACGAACCCTATTTCATTTTAGGATTAACGAACCCTCAGGTATACGAAATTTGCGTGTTCGGAATAACGAACCTTCGGAATAAAGAACCTTCGGAATAACGAACCTTCGGAATAACGAAGCGCACCCATTTTAAATTGCCTTGATCATTTCATAGATTTAATAAGTATACATAATTTGTTTTGTTCAGACTGGATCATCCCCAATTGCACAAGGCATAGCGGTTCAAAAGTCACGTGTGGCTACTAACGATGACGTCATCGACCAGGGAGAGCGGGAGCAGACGACATCACCGATCGACAACCACGTATCGAGTAGTATCGATAGCAGGATCGATCGCCTCGAGAGCCTTGTGCAAATTCTCAATGCGTAAGTTATGGGGGAAACGAAATATAACCAAACATTATTTTTACAAAATAAATATTTTTCAAGTTCACTTGCTGCTACGTTGCTTGGCCGATTCGGGAATTTCCCTTCAATTTCTAGATTTTATAATTTTTGCGTTTATGCTAAATGAATATTTACACTAACCCTTGTTCAAAGGCTATCACGACATTAGCACACATTATTCGCTGGGGGAGGGGGGGGGGGGGAGGGGTGAAGTCTGTTACCCGAAAACTCTCATTCCTGTTGTTCATCTGACCATGAACAGATGAACCTACATGATCTGACAAACTGATGATTGACAACAAATTTTAAAAGGTAATGGACAGCTGTCCGGAAATGCGATTTATTTGTATTAGTTTGCCTCAAAATGACATGAACTTGCCGGAATAAGACATGTGTTTGCCCGAATATGATTGATATGATTTTGCCCGAACATGATTTGTATGATTTTGCCTAAAAATGACATGGATTTTCCAGAATTTGAAGTACCTTTTGCAAGAATATCGCCCTTTTAAACACTCGAGGCTCCTGTAGCAACCCTAGTCCCCCCCCCCACCACTCCCGCCTTATACGCCTATATGTTATAGCGCACGACTCGAAATGTACAAGTGTAAGCTGAAGCCCCTTTGCCCCCCCCCCCCCCCCCCCCTGCCTGTGTAATAGCGCACAACTAGAAATTATTGCAACTACATAATTTTTTTTATCAAGTTCAGCTCCGACAAGAGTAATGAAATATCCCTCGGGGACTGTGCAGCCCCCTTATATCCCTCCCCCCTAAACAAATCTCGCCTCGTATCTACGTCTATGAATTATGTTAAGCGCATGGTTCTAAGTTATTGCAACATCATATCAAAATTTATATCAAGTTCAGCTCAGACAGGTGTAATGAAATATCTCCGTACTGGGAATTGACTCGTGAGAACCATCAGAAGGTCTCGAAGACTTGACATCGAATACACGGATGAGCTGCTCTCCCGTGAACTTTACATATTTCTGTTCAAATAAAATTATATATATTTATGAAAAAAGACCCGCTCAAATCAATATTTGTACAGGATATTCTAAGTTGTATCTAATAAATTATAAATAAAAAGAAGAAAAAAATGCTCTAAAATATTATCACATATCTTTTTTTTAGCTCTGATAAATCATAGCTTTATATTTGTGGTTCTAATAAATAACAGTAACTGCGAACTATTTGCTCTTGAAGATGGTGTCCTTCTTTTGCATGCATCTTCAAATGTGTAGTAAAACAATCCATAAATCAAAAGGATAATATACGTACATCAAGTTCAAACACGAAACACAATAAAGGGTCTGTAGATTATCTACCGTTTATTATTTCGAGCCCCCCCCCCCCCCCCCCAAAAAAAAAAAAATCAAAGTAATTCAATTAAATTATATTTTCAAGTCCCAATCTTGCTCAGACCAGCTCAAAAACTGTATTTTCTTTCGTATAAGACACTACTCGTGCAACTGTTGAATTTTGGCTTGCAAAAGGAGTACAGTATCTTTAATTATATATACGCTATGAACATTTTGCGCTAATAAATTATGACGTGAACTTTTCGCTGTGATAAACTATCATAACTGTTTCTCGGGGGCCACATCCGTTTTACAGGTGGAAGTGGAACGGAAATCGTAACCTTAAAATTACATTTTCAAGGATTTCGAAGATTGCATCACATTCAATAATGGTTGCAACTACTGCGTTCTACTTGTTACAGTACAAGTTAAAGGGGTAGTTTAGTATTGGTAAGGCTGAACTTTAGTAACCAAACCTGGACAGTAACATTATAAACTAATAGTTATTACTCCACCATGCTCGAAAGGTATACAAAATTACAAACGACTAAGTAAAAAGCATGTTATCATTCAAAAAGAGCCATTAAAACACAAGAGGGCGCTTTCTAAAAAGGCATTGGTTTCAACCATTTTTCATACAAAATAATGCATGTGATGTTCTATTGAAATAATGATTAAGTAGATAGATCATCAACAACTATTTACAAAACGCTTTTGAAAAAGTTTGAAAAAGTGTAAGCATTTTTTAAATTTTTTGAAAAAATCATCTAATTATTTGGGCCCCAAATAATTATAAGATAAAATATATTTATTGATATTTCAGCCGTTTCTGGACCGATTTTGACCAAATAAAGTTTATTCTGCCATTGAAATTGCATCTTCTCTCAAATTCGACACTCAGTTTTTCTTTATCTCACAAAAAAAATTGTGATGTGCAGCGCCCTCTCTACCAAAACTAAACTACCCCTTTAAGCACATTTGTAACAACAATGCGCTAAATCCATTTCAGTACATAGCTATCTAGAAATCCGAATTTTTTGACAAATTGCACAATCAAATTTAAAATATGGATCGTTCCCTTTTTCATATTCCCATAAGCCAGACTGTGTACAACCTTGGGCAGGGAAACCTGTTTTTCTCGAAAGTTGAAAAAGTGGATTTAGCGCCTTTTTAAATTAAGCTCTCCATTTCCATTCCGCTCTAATAAAGTTATAAAGGCTTGGAATATGTTCAAAATTTATGAGAACAGTAACCTTAAAAATTACTTTTCACAAGAAGGTGTAATTTTGCATCATAATTACGGTTCATCATGAAATCGTAGGTTACTTAGGTCTTATATTTGTATACAGTACAAGTTTTACAAATTTGTATTTCACCCAAATATAATGTTACTTTAATATCATAAAATCACCAGTGCTTGTATCCGGTTTTCCAATGAGAAGGGGATATTTCACAAGAATTTTAAATTATGATCACATGCCCATGAAATTATCCGTCTTTGCTCGTTCAAGTTGCTCAAGTTTACTCCATCCTAATATACTAATGCACATAACTCTTTATATTGTCTTACTGTAATATTCGTTAACATGTTCAGAGTTAGATAAGTCCGTGACGACATATCAGTAGAGTTGAAATATAGCATAATTATTCAAGTTATACGCGCTTCCCCGCCTTCACGATTTCAACAAATTAAAACAAAAATACCGTGATTTTCATCCCCAGACTTGTTTTGCAATTAATTGATACGCTTGATATTCAAACAAGTATTTTGTTGAATTTTTACTTTCCATGATTAAAATATAAGCCACTGCGGCCACGAGCACATTTTCCGAATGGCTTACGGAAAGTGCCGAACTGCGCCGAATGCAACCTCGACAAATTATTCCGTTTTCAACTCGAGGAGAAACTTGAATATAGAAAATAATTTACTATGATCTTCTTGCTAATTTGATGTTTTATCACTGTTTTTTCCCCCTCAGAAATATGAAAGAAATCATGGAGACTACGAGCTCGGTTTCCGAAATGCGCACGGAAAATGCCGAACTGCGCCGAATGCTGGGCAACTTCGAATACTTCTTCGGGTCGCTGTACGCGGAGAAACCCGAAGCCTTCGATCCCGAGTTCGGCGTGGAGAAGCGAATGTCTGCCCTGAATCAGTACCTCGGTAACAGGGAGGCGGAGCTAGCCGGTTTGCGTCCGTCACCCGTGGCAACGGTTGACCTGGAGACGAACTTTGACACGGAACTACTTGGGAAGGCCCTTACGCAGCTCACGCAAGAGAACTCGAAGCTGGCCGACAAAGTTGCAGTGTGTATTCATATTTGATATCTAACGTTGTGGTATTCATATTTTAAAGGGACTTAGTAACATTGTCCAAATCCTCAAAATCCAATTGGAATGCTAGCGGTTCCCTCATACCTTGTTATATTCGTATTAACAATAAAATCATGGGACAAGTTTCAGGTTTCGTTAAAAAGATATGTACGATTGAAATGTTCAGATGTTGAATAATCCACTGGATCGTCAAAACCGTGTACAAAGTGAGTGCAATGAGTTAGTGAATATCACTTTGCTTTTTTGCTCATTACTCGGCCATATAACGTCCATTAAACTTGAAATGTTCACACAACACCCAGTGGATATATCATATAACAACAATATACAT
Source organism: Echinarachnius parma (assembly GCA_037951105.1). Taxonomy (NCBI): domain Eukaryota; kingdom Metazoa; phylum Echinodermata; class Echinoidea; order Clypeasteroida; family Echinarachniidae; genus Echinarachnius; species Echinarachnius parma. The sequence continues at coordinate 4,632 of JBAMJV010013841.1, read as the reverse complement.
TGTATCAACCACTCATCACTTTTTGCACATGTCAACAAAGTTACTAGATCCCTTTAAGTCAAAATAAATGTATTTAATTTTGGTATCGTATGATGTCATCTACAGTCTTAATTTGGCAATATGACCCGATTTGATCTTTCTGTCATTAGGACCAATTATTAAATTCATATAGAAGAACGTTACTTTATGATAATGTTTATTTGAATTTATTTACATGTTTTCTCCAACAAAATAATCCTCTCGTCATTTTGGCATATATTTAACTTACTAGGAATCAATTGTCTTATTTAATTTGCTGATATTTAAAAAAAAGAGGATATTTAAAAAAATGTATAAAATATTGGCTTCAAAATACAAATTATTATTGTTTTGAATTCATCTAAAAAAAAATGAGAAAAGTTACCTGACACCTAATATAATATATTTTCCGAAATCGAACGTTGATACTATTCAACGGAAAGATTTTCGTTCATTTTTGTGTTTCTTCTACTATTTCGTAAAATAAACCTATTTTGTTATATATATTGTAGGAAATTTTGCATTTCTCGCTTTCCTCAGAAATTGCAAGAAAAGGTGGATATCACCTCTCCGAGTAAAGGTGACGTTCGTGATGACGTCACAAAGGATATCCCGAGGCGAAGTGAACGTGACGTACGCTCACGTGACGATGCAGGTGGATTCACAGACACGGTAAACTTCATCTCTATGTGTTTGTTTTTACCTAAAAAATACATAACTATAAACATAATTCAAAATAAATTTTAAAATATATTTTTGCTGATATTATTTCCAAATTTAGCACATATCTGTTAGAACAGTTTTTTTGTTTTACCTTTGTCTTTCAAAATTGTATTTGTAATTGACATGTCATGGAATATTTTTATTTATTTCAAGATTAGGACACCCTTTGAAGGCATCAAATCTTATGACAATGCATATAAGAACACGTCACTTTTAGCTCCTGATTTCACGTTATGACAGAAATTTAGGATTAAAAGACATGTGCATGGAAAGCCAGCACCAGTTCAATTCCTTTCATCAGGAATTGGACAAAACCAAACGCATGATGGCGCAATAAGAATCTATCAAGCTTGAGCACACGTCCATGATTTTGAGTCGTTACAGACGTGACGGATACTTTTCTAGAATAACATACACAACTGTCGATACAAATCAAACTATTTTAAAGGGGACCACCGGGCAAAGAACAACACATTATTATATGGTTTGGTACCGTTTTGTAATATCAAATATATACCCAACATTTTGCAAAGGGTTGTGTAATTCATAAACAAATCAATTAATTACCACCACTTACGGAACCACTACTATTTCCTGGTTCCACACGGGCCAACCATTTGCGAGTGCGCCAATGCTATTCACGCGTACGTTTGTAAACAATAGATTCCCGGGCGATTCGTTCTCTCTGCACACATTCGCTCTGCACACAGTATTCGCAATTCAGACCGCATGAACGCATGCTTTAGAATGGTGATGCGTTTTCCAATTATATATTTTTGTTCTGGAAACATATTTTTGTGAACTTGTTGATGGAATGGAATACTAAAGATGTTACCTTTCTTTAATAAGAATATTATTTTTGGGTGGTGGTACCCTTTAACTGTTACTTTTATCAGGAACTGGAGACAATCGAACGCATGTTGGCGCAAGACTTGGAAAGGGTTCTGACAAACTTGAGTCGTCACAGAAACGTCTCCAGAGAGGTCACATACGCGGACGTCGACGATGACGGTATGATAACGCTGGAGGAGGAGATCGAGGAGGATCTGTTCGATATCCAAGTCCCATCGCGTAAGTCGTATTCTTATAATTATTTTCTTACAACGACTTACATTATTTTTAAAGTGATTCATTAGAACACTGTGTATAATTGTCTAGGACGTGTGCGTTCTATTGTCTCCAATCGTACGCGTGTAACATATAATTGCCGATTTGACGTACTCGCAATCGTTTAGCGCTTACGGAACCAAAGGTCCTGTTAGGTTCTGTAAGTTCCATAAGTTCCGTGATTATTCCATGCTTCTGTTTGTAATACGAATACAACGAGGTACGTGAGAACCGCTAGAGATCTAAGCAAGTTTTGTGGATTTTGAGAATATTTTACTAGATCGCTTTAAATCTCGATTACGATCCAGGTAGGAGAAAGGTCACCTTTTCGGCGGCGCGCACGTCCTCTCTCTTCGGCAGAAATGAGTCCCACCAGGTCGTGAGTTTCGACAACGTGTTCGTCGACAAGGGGCATGATTTTGACGTCGACAACGGCACCTACAACTGCGAGGTCACGGGTTTCTACTACATCTCATTCAGGTCAGTATAATATCATAACCATTTGCTTGTTTGTGTGTGTGTGTGTGTGTGTGTGTGTGTGCATGTGCGTGTGCGTTTGTTTGTTTGTCTATTTGTGTGTGTGCATGTTATTTGTTTGTTTGTTTGTTTGTTTGTTTGTTTGTTTAATGTGCTTTTTGTTTATATGTTTGCGTTTGTTGTTTGTTTGTGTGTTGTGTTTGTTAATTATTGTTTCCTTGTTCCTTTTCAGATCTTACCACGCTTTAATGACGCTCCACAAGAACGATGACGTCATCACAGCTACACTGAATCATACGCTTTGATACATCACAACTTTTTAAAAATTATATATGGTCATTTAGCCTCATAGGCTGAAGAAGATTCTGCTAGGATCGAAAATGTAGGCCCTATATTGACTCTCGTTAAGTATTCGTACGATGGATTCCATACCGGCGTGACATTCCACCAAACCAATGGTGTCATCACGTCATCACATGGAACAGAGCGCTCAAAATAAGTACTTTCAAAATTATTGAACTTTCATACTTAACTCACTTTTTTTAAACGTGTCTCTCTAAATGTGTCTCTCTTATAACAGTGTCCGATCGTAGGCTATACTATGGATTCCACATCGGCGTGACGCTCCACAAGAACGATGACGTCATCACAGATATTTACCACTGCCATCCTTGCTAAAGAGTCAGATCCATCCATAACATTAAAGGGGTAGTTTAGTTTTGGTAGAGAGGGCGCTGCACATCACAATTTTGTTGTGAGGTAATGGAAAACTGAGTGTCGAATTTGAGAGAACATGCAATTTTAATGGCAGAATACACTTTATTTGGTCAAAATCGACCCAGAAACGGCTGAAATATCAATAAATATATCTGATCTTATAATTATTTGGGGCCAAATAATTAGATGATTTTTTTTTTTTTAATTTAAAAAATGCTTGCACTTTTTCAAAAAAATTAAAATTTTTTAAATAGTTGTTGATGATCTCTCTATTTATTCATTATTTCAATAAAACATCACATGCATAATTTTGTATGAAAAAATGGTTGAAACCAATGCCTTTTTAGAAAGCGCCCTCTTGTGTTTTAATGGCTCGTTTTGAATGATAACGGGCTTTTTTTTTAGTCGTCTGTAATGTTGTATACCTTTCGAGCATGGTGGAGTTATAACTATTAATTCATAATGTTACTGTCCAGGTTTGGTTACTAAAGCTCAGCCTTACCAAAACTGTACTACCCCTTTAAATATAAGTAACAAAACGTATTCCTCCAATTTAGACGTACATGTTCATTGTATCGCATTCCACGTTCTCTTTTAACAGCGTCCGATCCTACGACGGATTCCACATCGGTGTGACCCTCCACAAGAACGATGACGTCATCACAGCCATCTACACGGACAGGAGCGACCGCAACGTGATGGAGAGCCAATCGGTGATACTGCACCTGGAGGCGGGGGACAGGTTGTTCCTCTTGCTCGGTCCCTCGGATAGGTACGCGATCTACAGCGACGCGCGCAACTACTGCACCCTCAACATCTTCCTCCTGTATCGCGGATACTAGCTAGCTGATTGACGACGAGGCCGCGGAATGGCAAGAGACGGACCGGGAACGGGAACGAGAACGGAAACGAAATGAACGCTATTGGTACCGGGAACGTAAACGAATCGTACGCTATTGGTACCGGGAATGGGAACGAATCAAGCGATGTTTGTACCCGGAACGGAATGAATCGAACGCTATTCGTATCCGGAACGGAAACAAACCGAAAGCTATTGGTATCGGGAACGGAAACGAATGGAACGCAATTGGTACCGGGAAAGGAATCGAATCAATCGCTATTGGTACCGGGAATGCGAACGAAGCGAACGCTATTGGTACCGAGAACGGAATCGAACCGCAAGCTATTGGTATCGGGAATGGAAACGAAATAAACGCAATTGGTACCAGGAACAGTAAAGAGACAGGACGGGAAAGGAAAATGAACAGGATTTAAAAGAAAACGGGATTTAAAAGAAAACGGTATGACAGAAACGGAGAATCTTTGGGACAGAAATTATATGAGCTGCATATGGGGAATACACAATATTGTTTCAACAATGGGAATGGAAGGTGAATGGAATATGAACAGAAAAGACAATGTGAACAACGGGAACCATGCGAACGAAACAGATTCGGAAAATGAATGAAATATGAGCGACATAGAACAAAACAAGAACAAGACGGGAATCGGACGGGAATCGAACGGGAATGTAATGAGAATGGGACGGGAATGGGATGGAACATGAATGAATAGGGTTGAACGAGACGA
>JBAMJV010013840.1:0-41947 GCA_037951105.1 Echinarachnius parma | reverse complement strand
GTAGGTGCATATACCTGTACCTAGCTGACATTGATTGGGCTGGCTTGTAGTCGAATAGTTACAATCCTGTTACAATTTTGCACGGGTGAAGACTCGTAATGCATGATAAACTGCGTCGCGTCGCATAATTCATTTTGAGGTCCATGACTACACGAAAAGGACATTTCAAGCTCCATTTTTTTCAGGCAAGCTGTTAAATGGCATTTTCTTTTGTATAAGACAATAACCTCGAACCTTTTGAAATTTGGCTTGCAAAAGACGTACACTTACGTCAAAGGGATAGCTGATATTTGGTTTATAGGGCGCTTCGTGAAATAATTTGTTTGTGACGAAAAGTTATTTGTAAAATTTGAAAGCGCGCACAATTTTAAAGACAGAATCGACTGAAATATCCATAATATATCCGATTGGAATAGATGTTTAAGAACAACTTGTATTCAACAATTAAACAAGAATAAGTATATAAATAATACTACACATGTTTGTGTTTTAAAAGTGTTGTTTAAGATATATCTATTGATTAATCATTTCAAGCATCTCGTTCCTTTTGCTTTCAATGTTTTGGTGATTTCTTATGCATTTTAACTCGTGTATTTCATTGTCTTTGTTATTGTTGTTTGAATTTCTAGGGTTCGTTTATTGAGTGAAATCCCTGCATAGTTTTACTCTTATATCTGTTTTATTTGCAGTTGAGTTACGCCTGGTAGGGGGAATCAGCGCAGTGGAAGGGCGTGTAGAGGTCTTTGTGAACGAATCTTGGGGCACGGTCTGTGATGACGGCTGGGACCTTCTCGACGCAGATGTGGTCTGTAAGCAACTGGGATTTGCAGGTATGGAATGCCGTTAATGTCAAAATTATTTCGGACTAACGTGCAAGTCGTTCTCGCCTCATATTCAACGCCCAAAGAACGTTCCGCTTTCGCGAAAATTCTGCAGGTTTTCCCAAATAATAAGTTTATTTTCCAATTACTGGCCATAGTACGTAAAACATAAAGTAGTAACATATTAATTTTTTTTGTCATTTTTGTAGGTGAAATTAATGAGATGAAGCTGGAAGAGGTACAGATTTAACATATTCAATACGATCCTTTTCGTATTCATAACTTGAGTTTCATACCGTCAAGTTCAGTACTAATATGCCGAATTTTTACTCGAAAACGCTTTCCATACGCAGGAGCTCTCGCGACAAGAACTTATTTTGATGCGGATGAGGATAACTCCACTAACGTGACGATCTGGCTGGATGGAGTGGCTTGCTCTGGCGATGAGGAGAGGCTTCTGGACTGCCCTGCGAACCCTCTCGGAGAGCATAATTGTGATCATTCAGAGGACGCAATGGTTGTTTGCGAAGGTATGTAGGAAACTAAGTTTGCTTCTATGTGATATACCAAACAATGACGTCACATACTAGCTGTCTATGCACTTCCACTAAATACAGAATTGTGTACGTTGATGCAATCACATGACTTTGCAGCCGAGAAGATCATCGTCACGTGGCTATCGTATAGCAGGCCCAGTACACTTATCTTGTTATGATTACAGAAATTATTTTTTATTATTAATCATCATCATGATCACCAGCACCATTATGGTTTTCGTCTTTATCGTAATCATGATTACAACTTGGTCGTCGCCGTCACCATTATCAACATCATCACCATCATTATCGTATAAGATCATCATCATTTTCTCGGCATTATTACAACGATAGTACATGTTCAACGTCACTAACATCACCTCCATCATATTTGTTTTCAACAGCATCATCATCATTATCATCATCACTATCATCATCATCATCATCCTCATTATCATCATCATCATCACTATCATCATCATCATCATCATCATCATCATCATCATCATCAACATCATCATCATCAACATCATCATCATCATCATCATCATTATCACACTCACCATCGTGCGAGCAATACTACCCGAGACTAATCCCATTTCCCCTCTATTTGACTTTCTTATTAGAAATTCGTTTACAACACCGCAACTCGCACGAATTTGTCGAAGTATTTTCCGTCGGAGAATGGAGACCGGTAGTGGTTAACTACGGCTTTTACAGTGATGCTTCCAACTATTCTACCGGAGGTGTCATCTGTCGACAACTCGGCTATTATGACGGGACTATGGATCAACTGGAAGGTTATCTTACAAACATAAATTATGATGTTGATGACAAATAGCTATATATTCAATCCTATAGCCGACGCTGTATTTTACTGCGTTGTCGCTAAATTCGCAGTTTTGCGTGCAATTCCTATGGGCGACATGCGTAATATTGCGTGCTTAACAGAATTGTATGTGTCACAAGACCCGCACGAGCATAACAAGACAGGGAACGTTCAGACGAATTCAAGCTTCTAATGATTGAAAGACAGATATTCTAGGTCACTAAACACAATTTTGTATAAAAAAAAGTATGAATGTGGGTTCTTATAATTGGTTTTGAAATTCTAATGACACAAATTCGCGAGCGAGATTGTTCTCTCCCACAATGCACCAATTTGTGACGTGAGAGACTCACTATGCGCCTATGTAAGTGTTTTCACTGCAGCGAATGTGTTCTTTTGATCGGACCAATTAGTCTATAGTAGGAAAAAGGGGTTCCCATGTACCCCCCTAAAAAAAAAGGTAACTTTGGGTCAAATGGGCATATTTCCAAAATGGCCACCAAATATCCATTAAAATATCATATTTGTTTCATTAAAGTAGATTCTGGTCCAATTTCAATGATTGTTTAAGTTCAACTGTTAGTATCATATCCGGAGATATCAAAGGTCAAGGTCATGTTTAAAGGTCAAAGGTCAAACGATTTTTGTTCAAAATAGCCAAAAAATGAATAAAAATTGGTATAATAGTTAGTCATGTTTATTTTTATGCAAAACATAGGGGTCATGTATCAATATAATTATTTTTCTTACAACATTAATGTCCTGTTATCCCGGAAAACTCATCTTGACCATTTACAAGCGTTTAATAGGACTGTATTTTCACTACTCCCAGCCCCAGTCTTTCTTGGGTCAAACACAAATTTGAGCTTAAACTTTTACTTCACAGGATCTTGATTGTGCTTAAGCAATTGATTACTTTGTATGCATTGTATGGCAATGAAACACCCTGGTTATTTTTAGACAGTGTTTTAACTTCTGGTGAGGGGTTATTAAATTTACACCCTCCTATTAGTCATCTTTACGCTTTCGATTACCAACTGCAACAATCCGTTAATGTCATCTCTATCTAGTTCTCTATTATACCACGGTGCAAGGTTATATTCAATTTTATCTTCCTTACAGACACTCTGGAAATATTCGATCCATTCCAGCCTATCTACTACCACCACGACCGCCACTGCATTGCAGATAGACGGTTCTTAGACTGTACCTATCGTTTTTTTAGATACCATTACAATTCAGATCGGATGCTGTGGGTTGACTGTTGGCGTAACAAAGGTATGTTAATTCGAGCATCCAGAATTGACAATAGGTGATGTGTGGTGTGCGAAACAGATGCATAACCTGAAAGCTGGGGGTGTATTCTAAAAACGATTCGTTTTCTCCTTAATTAGATCAAAATAAAAGATACAGTTCCTAAATAAAGTTTTTCCATCTCTCGATGGCTGCGATGGCCGTCTCATTAACGAGGGACAGGTCGTCATCCGTGCAAGCCGACTCGCCGCACTGCAGGATATGGTCCATTGTCTAAGTCTCTCCACATTCGCATTTAGTGTCTCCTTCAGGGGCAAAGCTCCATCTTGCCATGATTTAAGCTAAAATCTATTTTATCTACGTCATTCAAATATTTTAGCCAAATCGGTATTCTGAAAGTGTACTTAAGGAATATCGATTTGCTAAAATATATTTTAGTGACGTAGATATGACGTATATAGATACAATAACTTTTAAATTAAAATCGTTTTCAGAATACACCCCCTAAACGTTATAGGATGACGAGGACTACGTCGCCTCTCAACGTACATACTGTAGTATAAATTTACGAGTTGTCCTTGTCTAGTACCCAGACCTCTCCTCAGATTCAAAACATTGGTTGTGTTTTCTCGGATAGTTGAAGGATGATCCCGGACGCCTTTAATTGAACTAGTTGAATAATTAGTCAGATAAAAAACATATCAGCTAACCGAAATTACAACCAGATGAGTTTTGAATATTTGCATTGCCCTAGAATATTGAACGACTCTTAACATGCTTAATGTTATCATTTTATTCTATAATAATGTATCCATTTTTTAAAGAACACTGCTTTTAATGTTGATATAAAATAAAGCTTAACATGTGTGTAACAGTGTCGCATGTTACGCTTTATTTTATATCAACATTAAAAGCAGTGTTCTTTAAAATATGGATACATTATTATATAGAATAAAAATGATAACATTAAGCATGTTAAGAGTCGTTCAGTATTTTAGGGCAATGTAAATATTCAAAACCCATCTGGTTGTAATTTCGGTTAGCTGATTTGTTTTTTATCTAAAAAATGATAAAAGTATAATACTATTTAAAATGTTCAAAAAACAGATTAAACATCTATCTCTATTATGGTAACTACATGATTTCAGTAAGTATTTTTGTAGGATTGCTTCTATACTCGAATAATAAATGGGATCTGCAAACATGTTCTTAGAGTAGATGCAGATAGACAAATTCAAATAGTGAACTGCGACGCTATAACCGAGTTGCATATATTATCCCCATGACAGGGAATGTACACTTAGCAGCAAATAGCAGCAGGAGTCCGAACGAGGGTGAAGTGGAAATGTTTAACAGCACCAGTGGGACATGGCTGAAGGTCTGCTCCGACGGGTGGGACATCTTAGATGCACAGGTGGTTTGCCAACAACTAGGCTTTGCAGGGGCGCGGAACTTCTCGTCAAGCTACCGTGACTACCAGCAACCAGACGGACAAGATGACAACCAGACGGCAGTTGAACCGTGGCTAAGCAACGTGGCTTGTCTCGGCGCGGAACGAAGCATCTTTGATTGTCCCTTCGACTTCGTGGATTCTGAAGGATGCGTGCAGTCGACGGAAGCAAGAGTCGAGTGCCAAGGTGGGTAATACTTATGAGATTGCTTTGGCATGACTGTGTAATATGTATTGTTGTAATAATAGTATACCAGCTTCCGTGCCTTGCATATACTCCTGGGAAAATGATAGTCATAATAATAACATTACACACACGTCTATCTAAAGAAGTGCTGGGCTTAAATACCGGTATTCGCACAACAAGCCATGATCACATTGCTAGTCCTTCCCTGTCATGCACTGACATCCGTCTTGATTTAGAAGTTGTTGCTGCTAAAGTTCATTTACAGGTTCATGGCGTTCATGGCGTAGCGTAGTCGGACCTATCGGATGGGAGGATGCGAAATAGTGGGAAGGAGGGGGGTAAGGGGGCACTTCTTCGGAGATTCCTTTTACGATATATTGTTTTTGTCAAGTTATTGGGGGAGGTGAGTGCACCCTTTCCCCGTATTTGCACCACTGAAAGGTGTATTATACCAGGGAAGATTTGTTTTTGATAATAGAGTAAAATGTACAACGCAAAGTATTGTTAACGTATTTTCTGTCTATAATTTTTGTTTTCATCTATAGAAGTTCGTCTAGTTGGTGGAAACATGGAGAGCAAGGGTCGACTAGAGGTCTTCAAGCAGGGGGACTGGGGTACTGTATGCGACGATGGCTGGGACATCGTCGACGCCCACGTGGCGTGTAAAGAACTCGGTTACGATCTCGGAGCTGCGGCCATCGCTTACCGCGGCTTCTTTGGGAATGGCAGAGGACGCATGTGGCTGTCTGACGTGAACTGTACGGGCAGCGAGCACAGACTGCTAGGGTGCCTAGCGGGCTCCTCTCCGGCTGCGCTTGATTGTGGCCATCACCAGGATGTAGGGCTCGTGTGTCAAGGTATCTTATCACAAATTATCCTGTTACCCTACGTTAATTATCTTTATAATTAGCGTACACCAGGTTCATATGGCTAATTAGGAGCTTAATACTATACTTGGATCACTAGTCCATGTCCGCTGACCATATTCATAGCTTAGAGATCAGCAACTCAATGTTGAACCCATCTGCTCATGATCTTTAGTCTGTTCAGATATCTGACCAAGTCCCTGCGTTTACTAAGCATGTACATGGGCCTATCTTTTATTTTTATCATTGAGAACACGCTAGCTATGGACTAGGGTCTAGCCATACCGGATGAGTATGATTACAGTTCCAGACCAGGCAGAGTTGTACATTTAAGCATTAATATATGAACAATCTGACTGCGCCAGATCATACAAAGGCAGTGCAAGACTCCCATAGTTGGTTATAATTTTGTATGTATACCAGCGCTATGACGACCTTAGATATCTAACTTAGATCTGAATAAAGCGAGGAAAAGTGTCACCGTTTCCGTCTAACATTATCTTATAATATATATATTATATCAAAATAGACGAATCGTGATAATCAACCCTTCAAATCGATAGAAAGGATAAACGCAAGAACACGATAATAGCATACTTCTCCAACATAAGAAATGTGATTGCGGATGGATTAATAGAAACAAAAATCAGCTTTAAAAAGTCCTTCCTACCATCTCATGAACACAAATCTAACGAATGGATGGATATCTAAAAAAATTTGCAGATCTATGTTAATTTATTTATTACCAAAGAAGTGGCTTATCAATTGAAAATAACAAACATGTATTCAATTGAAGGGACATTCCCTCTTTTGCAAGCCAAATTTCCAAAGTTGCGAGGTTATTGTCTTATATGAAAGAAAATGTCATTTAATAGGATGCCTGCAAAAATTAGGGCTTGAAATATCTTTTTCGTGAAGTTCTAGACCTAAAACTAATAAAACGACAACCAACGGTTAATTGTGCATTTACGTGTATTCACCCAGTGAGGAAGTTCGTACACGGATTCCACGAAGTACCACAACGTTGTGCGTGACCCCTACGTCACCCACGCTAGCTACGTCACCCGCACACACATAATACATGTAATAGCATGACCGAATATTAAACAAAATAACCAAACCTCGCTTAACGGTAAAGGCCAGTTTTGGAAACGCCCCCTCTAAAAAAAATGAAATGGAAGCTCTTATTACCAATAAGGTGAAAGAATATAATTGTACTAATGTAGGATTATCCAAATTTGGCCAAGAAACCGCCTACTAATTGATATATTTGCAAAATTATAACTTGATCTGCTGCAGATAGAGATCGCCAACTCGGAATCGCCCATACGCTACAATGGCCACGTGCGAGTACACGTCGAGGTGTTCGCTATATACGGGCTTGTCCCCAGCTTGTCGATATCTCCCCCAGCGCTAGCGGCGTGGACAGGTCCGAACTGGCGGTGGATTTATACATTTCACAGGCGGATATTGGATTTCTTCCGATATTTCTGTATTTAACGATGCTTAGGTTCCGATTTTACCACACAAGCCCTATTTCAATACTTATTCAACAATAATGATCAATATAGATGTATTCGGCTTCTTTCCCAAAACTGGAATTCATCTTTAAACTGACTACATATATAATTACATATTCTTCATTTTTGAGATTTTTTTCCGTGACATACCTTTACAAATGTCGGCATCACAATACCTTTATAAGAATAAGTACAATATTGTTGTAATATTATGCTAAATAAGTTAAACTCTTTTATTGACCGATATATAGTTTGATGGAGGGACGCATTCGTTTTTTATCCGTAGAATCCAAATTACAGGGCTGTTCGATCTGATTTTGTTTTGTGTGTGTTACATTCATCCCCATCCGTCAACTGGAAACTGTTCAGACGTTTTGTAAAAGAGGGACAGTTCCTTTAAACACAGACGTGGCGTAACATGGTAATTTGACTGATTGAAGGGGTTAGGGCACGCACTTTATTGGGGGCACACAATATGAATGCCTTTGTTCGTACACCAGTTTTTCTCTTAGGTCTTGTATTGCTTTTGTAAAATTATTGAGGGGGGCACTTGCGCCCTGTGGACCCCCACTTCGACCGTAGCTACGTCATTCATTAAACGAGTATTTGTTCTACATAACAAATCATCATCAGATTAAAAATAGAATAAATATAGTATGTACGAAATGTTGTCTTCTACTAATGCAAGGAGACTGACATAACAAGGGATCTGTTGCATGGACCGGCAGAGCAGGTAATGGAGATCATCTGGCTGAGAGTCATGTAAGCGGGGGGGAGGGGAGGGGATGGGGGATGTCCTTCGCCAAAAATGTTCGTGGCCGAAGACGAAACCACTGGTTAAGTTGTGTAATCAGGGGTATGGGGGCCGAGAGCATTGGATAACATGGTCGAGATCGATCAAAAGTGGACTCGAGTCAGACCCAACGCACCCCCCCCCCCCCCCCCCCTCCCTGGCTACGGGCCTGGATTAGTTGAGCGCAAGCTTTCCAATTCCAATGAATTACGGAGTCTCGAGTTCCAAATCAGTCTATGCTCATTGCGGTTGTTCTTAACCAAGATAATTTATCTACATTAACAGGTGTAAGTTCTAAGTAAGTTATGTGGATTTTGACAATGTCACTAAATCCCTTTAAAATGGAAAAATTATAAAAAGTCATGTAAAGCTGTTGTGATAAATACAGATTTTAATATGTTAAAGTAATCATTGTGTTCACCAACAGAAGAGATACGCCTCGCAGGAGGATCAACCCCAGCGGAGGGACGCGTGGAGGTTTTTGAAGATGGACAGTGGCGCGTCGCGTGCAAAGATGGATGGAACATGGCGGCAGCTGACGTCGTATGCAGGCAGCTTGGCTACACAGAGGGTGCGGAATCACTGCAGAGCTTTTTTACTAAGGGGTATGAGAGGTGGCTTCACCAAGTTGAGTGCTCGGGTGGGGAAGCGACACTGATGGACTGTGATGTTGGCAAGGTGACCGGAGGCGATCATAATGTCGGAGTCGTCTGCAAAGGTAGGCGTCCTGAGTTAATCCAATGTTTGTTATTTATTGGTAAACATAATAGATTCTAGTTTTCCATAGATCGAGCTATAGCTGTTGTTACATGGACATCAGTATAGTATTGAATAACATATTTTGGCGGTTCTTTCCATACTGTCCAATATGAGAACATTTGTTGTCATAAATTGCTACAAAGTGCATTAAGCAGTACATTAAGCAGGTCAGGGACTAATAGGAGACTTGGGCCTACACATAATACGTGCTCCCTTTTACATTTTAAAGACCATTTTACGCTATTGAACTTAATCGTTTTATCGAATACATTTTGTCGACCATGGTAGCAAGGGCACGAGTTCGGTAGTTGGTGTGTTTATCTTTCTTGCAAATTAATAAGAACAGCATACCTGATGATCAAATACTTTGTATGGTTGCGTGCTGACTGAAGTTCAGAACCACAATAATCCTTCGACGCAATTGACTGGTTTAAACTCACCATAAGTACCCAGTACGCTCTAAAAACCTCCATATTATCTATATTACAAGCTTATTTGATTTATAATCACTACATTGTAACTTCGACTGGATGACTGATAATTTGAATCAAATTATTACAAGTAAAGTGTATTAATTCTTTCTTTTTTCGTTTTTCTTAGAACTTGTTCGTTTGGTAGGAAGGACCTCAAAGAAAAGAGGTGGTGTTCAGATGTACACCAACAATACGTGGCGTCCTGTATGTAGCGATGCGTGGGACATGGCTGATGCCACCGTCGTCTGCAGACAACTCGGCTTTGTGGAGGCTCTCAAGGTCAGGTCACTCGACGTCGATTACAACACATACGATGTCGACAACGGTGTGATCACAGACGTAGAATGCAGGGGAACGGAGATGAGGCTCCACGATTGCCCAGTCAGCCTACGTGATGAATGCCCGGGCAACGTTTATGCTTGGGTCGATTGCCAAGGTAATTATATGCATGCTTAGTTAAAACAGTAACATAATCTTCGTATATAAGTCAAACGAATTCGATTGGTAACGAATCACGGCCACTGTTTAACAAATGATAGAAAGAAAATATTATTCGTCAAAAAAGTGAACAACAGCCACGTTTTCTCTTATCCAGATTATTGATTATTTTGGTCAATGCCAGAGTAAATATAACATTTGTATGTTACATTAAGATCACAGTTATTCTGCTGCAGAGTATGCATGCCCAGTCTGGGAAAGATCCTCGCACTCGAAGAAACTTGACCCAATTCTCAACGATAGCTGCAGAGCAATCTCTGGTTGTCTAAAGCCAACAAATGTAAGCAGCCTATATGTCCTGTCCGGCATTGCTCCACCCGATATACGCCGGTCAGTAGCCAGTAGCGTGGAGCGTCTAAGACAAAGTCAGGATAGCCGCCATCCATGTTATGACATCCAACCATCCCAGAAACGACTCAAATCGAGGAAAAGCTTCCTACACTCTGTCCAACCGCTGACCGAATCCCCACAGGTGGCCAGACGTCGGCTTTGGGAGGAGAGGCGCAGCAGTAACCGCCACCATGACAAGCTACCTCTCCCTACTAAGGAGCAGTTATCCCCAGGACACAAGCAAGACTGGAAGACATGGAAGTCCCTCAACCGACTTCGCACAGGGATGGGTCGATGCAAAGTCAACATGAAAAAGTGGGGATACACAGATGATGACAACATTAACTGCGACTGTGGCACATCACAAACCATGCAACACCTCCTTCAGTGTCCTAACCTTGAGGAACAGTGTAGTCAAGAAGATCTGGTGGTTGCGAATGAGACAGCCCTGCGATGTGCAAAGTCATGGCCAAATATTTAATATTTTAGACTAGTAGTGTAGCGTAGTGTAGAGTAGTGTAGATGTAGGATACGAAAGAAGAAGAAGATCTCAGATCCCAGATTAAAAGTGGGACTTCACATCATGTTGAGGGCACCATTAACTATAATCGGAATGCATTTAAAGTAATGTTGATACCCGACTGATTGTTGATGCCGTTTCCCATCTATAATATGTTCCTGTTTGTTTCGATATCAGGGGAAATACGGCTCGTAGATGGGGCCAGTGACCATGAAGGAAGGGTGGAGGTGTACGCCCGTGGCCAATGGGGAACGGTTTGCAATCGCAACTGGAACATTACCAACGCTCATGTAGTCTGTAAGCAACTGGGTTACGGCGAGGCCTTGGACTGGGGAACATCTCTCTATGGAAATAGCACAGGGGAAGTATGGCTGGATGATGTGCAGTGCGATGGGTCAGAGGGGAGACTTCTGGATTGCCCTGCGAACACATTGGGCAACCACAGTTGCGTGCATGACCAGGATGTCGGAGTAGCTTGTCAAGGTAGGCCATAATTCTCTTCTCTCTCACTCTCTTTCCGAGGACTGGTCTTGTGTCTAAACAACTAGCAAATGCGTGGTATTATGAAAGCAAAACATTCCTTGAGCTTGTTGAAAACGGGACGTTCTAATAAGTTATCCTAAATTAAACATTATTGCTGCCTTGATGACATTTACGGGATACCCCTTCCGGCGGATGAAGTCACGCGGAAATATTCGTCATCACTGCAAAGTCGGCGAAGCATCATATTGTCATCAAGACAACAAAGTGGAAAGTGTTTGGCATCAGCAGGCAATTGGTGTTGATACAGAAAGCTGTCCAGTCCTCTAATAGGATACCTTTGGTACTTACGTCTCAACACAAAAGGGGGGAAGCAATTTACCCCAGTTTTTGTATTATCAGTACCTTGATTTGACTGTTATCACAATACAACGGAATCATGCACAAGATCTGTTCTTGGACTTATAGACCCACATTCCACAGCTTAAACAACTGCAACATTTGTATACATTGTAGTCTTTACATGTCCTTGAAGAACATGATACAAATCGTAAGTGGGTTGACAAGTATGATGGTTTTAATGGATCACTAAATCGATTTACAATCATGCATACCAGTTAGTTACTACGGAATCCAAACCCGTTCCATATGAGAGCGAATACTCGGTCTATAAACTCAACCCCAACAATATCTGGAAGCCTGGAATATGATAAAGTGGGAGAAACGATCATTATGAAGATAGATAGCAACTGGGCAGCTATTTATGGGTGAATTCTGGTTGAGTGTAATATTTGATTAAACATGAAATTGCATTTAACATCTTGCATGCCAACTAGTCGCAAATATGCACCACACAATACACAATTCCCACTAAGCTGTAATTATTATTATACCCCTGGTGATTTGTTTCCAATTCATAACAGTTTGTTCCGACGGAATCACGATCGAGAATGGGTCCTGGGTTTTTTTCATGATTTAGACGCGACCTCAGAATACGGGCCACGTAATACACGTGGCATATGCATTCTGTCTACAGATGATAATAATATATAGCAGTCAACGAGTATTAAACATGGCGCCTTGCTGTAAGATCTTTGAAAGGCGTCCGATGACGCAGCACCTTACGTATATATTGCACTAATTACAGATTAAAACAGGTATTTCCGTTTGTTTCATCTCATATCTGTTTATGCAAACAGCCCTGTAACTTAGACTTTTCTACCATTCAAGCATCATTGAATTATAACTGTTGGTTTTTAATGCTTTAATCTATTACGGATTAATAAACGCTGTACAATCTAAAATTCAGAATATTAGGTCTATTTGGCTATATAAATTGGCGGTTCAAAACTATGTTCACGAAAACGAATTGAATTGTAATTTTAAACCAAAATCAAGCTCAATACAAAATCAATCGGACACAGATTCAACTATAGTGATTCGGTATTAAAAATTTAAAACATCGTGAAATTGTGTTAGTTATATATTTGTGCGACTGTGATTTTTGTTATGGTATCGTGTTTTCTATCGCTTCAAGTTTATGTATATATATAGCTCTACATATAATTTGTTTGTACATACAAGATTAATGCTCTCATGGTTAGTGATAATGACTGCCATACAGGCCGAGAGAGAAGGGAGATGGGAGTCCCTGCTGTGAATTTCGAACACGGCACAGTTTGGGTAAAATATTGAATTCTTTTGGGGTGATAAATTGTAATTTTCCAGAAATATTTGAACTATAATTTATGGTCAACATCAGTTGTCTAGTAGAATGTTACAGTCTGGATAATTCGGGCCAGTGTATATTGTGTGTCTACGTAGGACTTGTAAAGTACAATCTTAACTCTTAATTGATTAATTGTGCATATTAAATGTGTAAATAGTTTATCCTTAATAATGGTAGATAGTTAGTTTATACATATTATTGTATTTTAATTTTCAATCATACTCGAGTATTACTCCAATTGAGATTAGGCCGATGTATGGTACTGGTTTTAAATTAGTATAATTATTCATGTGAGCGAATTTTCTCTGCATTTTCATAACATTATCTTTAACACTCTTTAATAGTGTCAAGTTTTGATTGAATCGCATCAAAATCGACTCACAAGGCGACTGGCATCACTGGCAATTACAATTTAATCACTACAAATCTACTGACAATTGTCATTTTTGTTCACAATTTGTTTTCACAATCTCGCCTTTCATCCATCATGGAAATATTTATAATCACAGCTTAGTGCAATATGAAGCGTGCTTAATACAACCTCCCAGCTAGCCACCTGACGTCGGGCCGATATCGGAAGTTGGTTGCCGGATGTCGGCATATCGCCGTTGGCTCGAGGTTAAAATGTCCGCCAGCCCAACATCGTCACGACGTAATTTTTGTGATGAGATGATGTTGGGCCATTGTCGGAAAATGACGTTATGCCAATATATCACAAAAATTACGTCGTGACGATGTTGGGCTGGCGGACATTTTAACCTCGAGCCAACGGCGATATGCCGACATCCGGCAACCAACTTCCGACATCGGCCCGACGTCAGGTGGCTAGCTGGGCTATTCAAGGTTTTTATATCACTTGAATTATTGAACAATATAATGGATAACGTTCTTATAGTTTTGGGACTCCATATAAGCTGGCAAAAGTAGTGTATATGACTATGTAATCACGCAATGGGCTAATGACTTCTCAATATTGTACTATGTGTATCGAGATTATCTTTAGTGCTGTTATTCATACAACGTAAACGTTATCATGATTATATTGTATTTAATTACCCAAATGTAAATGTGTATAACTATATATCGTATCGATCTATCACAATTGTTATCTAAACTGGTCATTTCTGTAATATTTATTTGTTGTTTATTAATTATTATGTAGTTTATTGTTGAACATGATTCATACATGTATCTTTAATAAATAACTCTTCATCATTATTGCATTATATTAACCCACTGAGTGCCAAGTATGAATTGAATCACACATCAACTATTTGTTTAAATACCACTACAACTCGAATGACAGTTGACAAGTTTGGAGACGCCAGTTATTGAATGAATAACAAATAAACTCGCAAATAAATACATTAAAAACTAAAATACAACTCTAAATTGCCTAATGACAGTAGACAAGTTTTTGGATGCAAAGTATGAATTGAATCACAAATCAACTCGCAAACATGAAGAAAAACAACACAACACTTCTAGTGACAGTTGTCAAATTTTCACATGAATTGCAGTCTTTCGAGTATTGATTATTGACAGCTAAGCACAGCTTAGTGCAATTTAAACATTGTCCTTACAATTTATGCCAACTTTGTATTTGGTTTTGATTGATTTAACAATAAAATTATATATTGTCATAGAGTGAATGTGACAAGATTCACTGGCGTAAAAGTTGGGGTTTAGCCCAAGGCTCCCTATTCCATTTAAAAAGGCATTTGGTCATAAATGCTTTAAATTATTGATATCCATTTTTGTGAAGTGAACAGAATTAAGATTTCCATCAATTTTAACGTTTTACAAACCTGCTGGGCATAACCCAAATTCCAACATCATAAACCCCTCACAAAAAGTTCCGCAATTCACGTATGAGCGTTCATATCTCTCTTTTTACTTTATCAAAGTTCATGAATTTGGTATCATTGGAAAGCTTGTATTCTTCCCTTTAGATTAATATGACATTTGTTATGAATATGTTATCATGTAATGTGCATGACGCCCGAACATGGGGCAAAGTCAAAAGTGAAATGTTGCAAAATGCATTGATATTGTCAACAACGTACCCTCCTTTTGTTTGTGAGGGGTTTACATATTAAGGAGAGGGGGCAATGCTGTTAGGTAAAGAAAAAATCCCGGATCGTTCTCGGATCGGTCGAATTCAAAATCGCTAACGAGATTCTCGGATCGGATCGGATCTCGGAAAAAAATAATATTGCAATTTGCTCTGAAAAAAATGCAGCGTTGTAGACTTATCTTTCTTGTTTTATATGCCAATAATTTTAACAATGTTGACGCTTTGAGGCATGCACATATCAATCTTTACAGAAAAACAGTTACAGACTATTCAGAATTAACTAAGTTTCGCAAGAAAAGTATTTTTTCCGAAGTGAATTGGGCCTAGAAATCGATCGTTTGTTCAGCATCGCGCCACACATTCACATAACTCAGCCGGCCAGTCACGGGGAAACATCACATGTAAATTTGTACGATCTTCTTGGTGAGAGCCTTCAAAAAGTGGCTATAAATTAGTAGTCTACTTACATGATAACATCGCATTTGAAAGCTGAACAGATTTTTAAAAATACCCCCAAAACAATGAAAAACTGCGCTGAATATATCGATAAATTTCCAAAGCACGTTCGTGAGGGAAGGTTGAAGTACCGGTAGCAGCAAGTTTTCGGGCCGCTGCACTGCTGGCATGTTGCACGCATATTCGCTCGTGTACGGGTCTTTGTTTCATACGCCGGATTCATCCGCGATCTGTTATGTATAGTTGTTATTTACCGATTTTTTTTTTTAGTAGTTGTTTGCATTGCTTTGGGGCTCAGTTTTTTTTCTGTTCAGCTTTTAAACGCCATGCAATTTTGTAAGTAGAATATCAAAACATTTAAACATGGTGCAAATAACCAAAATAC
Source organism: Echinarachnius parma (assembly GCA_037951105.1). Taxonomy (NCBI): domain Eukaryota; kingdom Metazoa; phylum Echinodermata; class Echinoidea; order Clypeasteroida; family Echinarachniidae; genus Echinarachnius; species Echinarachnius parma. The sequence continues at coordinate 25,984 of JBAMJV010013840.1, read as the reverse complement.
GTATTTTGAGCCACTTTTAGAACTGGCTGATCAGCTCGATCATACAGATATACATCTGAAGTCTCCCCGAGAGTGTTGGCCTAACTTTGTGTGCATTTCCGTCGGCAATTAATATCGTTCAAATGCCTAGCAATTTTGCGCATCCTGTTCAATTTTCGACTGCGAAACGAATTAACGAACCAAGAATTTCTCCAAAATAACCACTCATAAAGTAAACAATATTGATTCCCCCGTTCTTTATTTAAATTACACTACTTAATGGACTGTCAAACATACACATTTTCAATTATTACTGGAGAAAATGGGTCGGCACCCCACCCCACCCCACCCCTTAAAAAGAGTTGTGCTCATTACTTCACTGACTATAGTCTAATAAAGGCACTCGGTGGGTTAAAAGTATCTACTGTAATGTATTTATACCTGTATTCTGGTAATTTTGTGTGTAAAGTAATCTACGTTTGCATCTGCGTAATCTTGTAATAAAGTGTTAGCGTGATCGTGTGTACGACTCGAGCTCAAATATGTATTTCTTTTGTTTTGAGTAACCAAAAAAACAATCAAGAATATATTGTTCTCGCATGTATGTTTTGGCAATGCGTAGGCATGTGCTTTAATCACGAATGTATTTCATACATGAACGTATAGTACGACTATGGTATCTATTAACATACCGTATTACCAAAGTACTACTATTAACACCAACTCCACCACCATCACAACCACCATCACCACCACCACCACCACCACCTCCACACCGCAATGTTGTCTCTACATTATGCAGATTTAAGACAAATTCAGGATTTGGGTATATATAACAATCTATTTTATGATTTAACAAAACTGTCATTGGTTAGGGAGATTCATATACACAATCTACAACTTCAACTAACCTTGAATTATTGACCGATGAGTTTTCGTCCCCGACTGGAGACTTTCTCAATCCTCTTTTGAATAGAGACACTGGCTACTCACTTTCTCCAATATTCACCCCAGTAATCACAGTGCAACAAAACCAAGATGTGATGAATCCAAGTCACTTGGCTTGAAAAAGTCTCCAGTCGGGGACGAAAGCTCGTCGGTCAATAATTTAAGGTTAGTTGAAGTTGTAAATTGTGTATAATCTATTTTATATATCACGTTTCTTGTATCCTATACCAGCATTGATATAAAATCACAATCTTAAACTTGCAGTGGTTGTGAACTTGTGGTGGGAAAATCACGGAATGTTCGTTCTTCTGCGAGGGTTTGAAAATATGCTATTAATGAAAGATTATAATTCCCGAGACGCAGTCGATGGACGTATTGTCTTAGAAAATTGCGCGTCAAAAATAGTTCATTTGTGTAATCAGCAACTTTACGTGAATAACTTCAACATTGTTGTAATACTGTCCTAAACCAGTTGAACACATTGATAGGTAATCTTTCGCAGACTACCTTTTACATGGTTTGTTTGCCTACTCCGTCAAAGATTTTCATGAATTTTTTGCTTTTCAAGAGACTAGTGAGCAGTTTCATAGGAAGTTCCTAGAAAGAATTTATTATAACATAATCCATGTATTAGACGAAACTATTTACTATGCTGAATGAAATAAAGACACAAAATCATTGGGGTTTTTTAAGTTAGGTAAATATGTTGATTTTTAATAGAAACATTTCATTAAATTGATATCAATAGTTAAAATGTTACAATTGAAAGACAGATAATACAGATTGTATAATAAATATGTCCACATTATTAGTTATCCTTTTTATAGATCAAAGCTACAATCACATAACATTATTTATTCAACATTTTCGATGATGCAGGACGCTTGAATTGTGGCCGATGATGGCGCCAGTTACGTAGGGTGTCATTTACGTGCTTCAAATGTATATTTGAAAATTATATCTAAAAGACTGATGCTAAACTTTTCAGCAATAAATATTATCACATAGGATGTAATTATTAATCATATATGGGTATAAGTAAGCATATATGTTTGTTAACATATATCATATATAAAATGATGAAGAAAGTCTTATGGTATTCATTACATTATGTTTTCGGTCCAATTTACCAATCTTTTCAATTCATTGTATCCCACACTAACACACGTATCACGGGATCTTATATAGAAAACGTCGTTTTCATAATTCTGATAATAGGAGTAGTTTTGGTTCATATCAAATCGATTTGATTTTTTCATTTATTTTCTGCATAATCTCATGGTACAAATAATTATAGAAATGATAATTATTGAATATTACAGAAATTAAGATATATCATGAATGAAAAGCAAAGAGGCAACGACATTTTTGTCCTTATTTTTTGTTTCTGTAGTCAAGTGCAAATGGAAAATATAATTATTCGGGCTAATGAAATGTACTCTTACGCCCATGGTTTAAATATACCACGACCGCCTTACACAGTTATTAATAATCTCTACGCGTTCTAAAATGGCATTTTCACCCGGGTCATCTTACGTACAAAAGCACAACAAACCCGCACAATATAAGTGCTCTTTCAACTCCCTTTGGATCTCTTAAGTAAGGCTCTCACATAAGAGGAATGAATAAACGATGTACAGTTCTATACGATATCCGATCCGTATGCGAGTCCCAATTTATTCACCTGGGTAAAGAGCTGCAAATGAGGACACACTGCTTTGCTTCATGACAAACGAACCTCTGTTGGGAATCGAACCTGCGACCTACGCTTTGGCAGAGGAAAGTCCGAACCAATGTACCACTACACTCACATAATATTTGCTAATCAATGTGTGAAACAGACGGTTTTTAATAATGTAGTAGTGTTCGATTTATATATAGCGCCTGATTATGATCATCTCTATATAAGCGCTTTACACTATTATAGGAAACAATGCCAGTTTGCAAATATTGTGTACACCATCTCCACTCTCTTGGGAGCATTCCAAGCCGGTTCATGGACAATGAAAAGATTATTCACATAAATGCTTTCACCTCCTACCGGGTCCCCATTTAAACACCTGGGTAGAGATAAGCAATCTGGATTAATAGTCTTGCTGAAGGATGACCGCAGTGACATACACTGGATTCAATGTCGGACTATAATGTATAGGTGGTATACTAGGTCCTAGTAAAGTAGAATCAACGCTCTTCTCAGCGCTTCGGAATTGACCCGTGGTCGCGTAGGACGATGACGTCGATCATGCAGGAGTCCTGATAAACCTGAGGGTGAGGTAGGCCAGGAAATTGAACGTCAGGGCGAACCCGGCCAGGACCGTGTGGTAGGCCCAGAGAGGGAGGTAGAAGCTCACCAGACTAGCGGCTACCGACTCGCCGCTGATGTAGCCCGTCTGAAAGCCCATGCCCGAGTCCGCTAGGCCCGCTGGTGTGGTGGTACCTGATGTGAGTGATGTGGTGTTGTACTCAGATGTGCATTCTGGATAGTTAGACGGGAAAGTTGTACTGCATCTATACAAACAAAGACAAACAATTAAAATCAGATGTTACGAAAAAATGGGTGAAATCTGCACCTTCTTTTTGCCACACTGGGTGCCCCTTTATAGGCGCAAATTTGCACCTTTTTAGTAACCAAAAAAGTTGCACCTTTGGGTTAAAGGTGCATCGTTGCATCTTTTGGGAGCAACGTAGCACCCTAACATGCCACTCTGACCACTATAAGTTTAACGTTGAACCTTCAATACAAAGTGCAACTTTACACCTTACCTACAGGTGCAAAGTTCCACCTTTAAATGAGCTGTCACCTTTGTAAATAAATTTCACCTTTAAAAGGTTCAACGTCGTGCCTTTTTTGAAAAGGTGCAGAAAAAGTGCTAAGAAATAAAGTTTAACCATTTTGTACAAAATTTATTTTTTCACTTCAAATTTTGCTTATCCATTAATAGTTGTCTCAGCGATCAGAAAAATACAAAATAAGATTTTTAAATACACGCGAAGTAAACAAGGATCAACTTTGCACCTACACCGGTGCAAACCGTTGCCACACTGGGCGCACCTTAAAAAGTGCAACTTTACACTTTCTGACAAAGTGCTATAGTTGTACCAAATAACTTGAAGGTTAAAAGTTGCACCGTTAAGGTGCATTTTAGAACTCTAAACGTGGAATTATGCACCTTTAAAGGAGCAAAAGTGTGTTAAGCGGTTTGCACCTTTTTCAAAGGTGCAAAATGGATCCTTTGTTCTTAGTGTGTATAGCACATGAATGATAAGTATTAGAAATGGTGGTATGTAAATACATGATCGAAGTATTGAAATAAAGATGATGATGATGATGATGATGGTGATGGTGATGGTGCTGATGACGATGAAGATGATGATGATGATGATGGTGATGGTGATGGTGGTGGTGATGGTGCTGCTGCTGCTGCTGATGATGATAAGTATGATAATAAAGATGGTGAAGATGATTGTGGTGTTGGTAATTGTGGAAGTTGTAAACGTTATATTTCTAGTAAATAAGTTGGTATATACAATATGCTTATATTAATCCGTAAAATCTCAACATACCTCATCGGGTTGGGCACTAGAAGGAAGACATCTGAAACGAGGGCGCCGTACATGTAGGAAGTGAAGCTTCCGTATCGGATCCACGAGATACCACGAGGCAGAGCGTTCACGTAGAGGGGCCCGGCCAGAAGCATAGAGGACAGCATGGCGATGCTAGAGATCACAATAGCTTGTTGTGGAGAGGTCGACAGTGCGCTAATTAAAAGTCCGAGTCCCTTGATTGAAGAAGAAAAAAACATAGGAATAAAAAGAATGAGTAGACAATTAAGGTAATACAATGATTCATTGCGAAATATATCAAATTACTGAGAAGTTATTGTGCAGAACTAAAAACTGTCAAGGCCCGAATGAAACTTTTTGTTCTCTCGGACCCTTTCGGACAAGTAGAATAAAGATTTGTTTCACAATCCTCAAACAAGAACTAAAATGCCAAGAACTAACATAAACGAAACGAAAATAGCAGTAAGGCATGTAGTAAATGTAAAGAGAACAATTAAAAAATAACCAGCACCCTAATTAACCATTAAACTTAAACTGCTAGCTTCGATTTGTATGACTGCTAAAGTTAACCTGATACCGGGCATGGTCGCGGTAAGAGTGTCCGCCTCAATCACGGGAGGTCCCAGGTTCGAACCCTGACCGTGTCATGCCAACAACTTTTAAAATGGTACATTCTGGCTTTTACCCAAGCGCTAGGCAGTTATAGAATGGAAAAGGTTAGCCCTCTTCCGTATACTTGTAGTGGACATGTCGCCCAGGGCTTCAGAATCGGAGAGATATGCCCCGCCTTATGTGCTAAATTGGCATACGAATAGGTGATCCATTTACTTCGTCAAATTCATCCTTGATGGTTGGCTTATGGTAACAGCAAAACAGAAATGGGTTTTGATTTGTCAAATGTATCTCTAATATATGGAGATATTTATGATTGAACTGAAAAGCGTTCCGGAACGTTGTTTGATTGTAGTCAAAATCAATGGGCAGTAGGTGATCCTACCTGACGATAACTATTTAACACCAATTCTAACTTGTTCACTCGATAAACACTGTTCTTTTTCGATGAAACGTTCACAAACCATTCACAAGAGTATTACGATGGTATTGGTATTATGATTAACGTCTCAAATATGGATCACTTAAAGGTGCACCTGTAAAGTGTCTAACTCCACAAAAATTAATTTGAGCTTCCACATTTCTCTTCTCCCGTGTTGTTTGGCTTATGGTAAGAGAAGAATAAAATAGGGTTAGATCTGTTTAAATGCCCCTTTATTATGACGATATCTATCATTGATAATCATTCAGCTCAAGAGCGTTAATGAAAGGTCATAAACCTCATAAACGTCATACAGTAATTCGTTGTAAAAGCTGACGCAAATTTTCGCTTTTTTAACCATGTTCTTTTTCAATGAAACTTTCACACATCATTCGGACATATCTTACAATGATTTTGGTATAGAATTGAAGTCTCAAATGTCATTTTGGGCAATATCTGACACTTTACAGGTGCGCCTTTAAACTTGTATTAAGCTCACCTGGCCAGCCTGCGTATACAGGACCGTGGTCCCGACGAAAGCCAGGAACGAGACGAAAGACCGATGCAGGCCGATCATCCAGAATGCGATGGTGGCAGATGAAAAAGACAGGACCATTTGGAGTGGGAACACGCCGATTAATTTGGAGAGGTAGTAAGTCGACAGTCTGTACGCGCCCGCTAACCGCTCCTTGAAAATGACGTTGCGCTCAGGCGGAACTGAATTCAGAAGAAAGACAAAAGGAACCAGACAAAACAAAACGGGATGGATAATCCATTTAAATGTTTATTTATGATTTGTTTTCAATAATAAAATAGTTACTTGAAAAGGATGATCACTTTTTGTTGTCATTTCTAAGCGACCCGGAAGATAACGCTGTTCCTCTAAGAGCCTATTTTTCGTTGATATAATTAACATGCTTCTGACATCTAAGGGGTGCACATTTTCACTCGATTGCGACTTTTTGTAAATTCAAAATAAGAGCTCATCTTCGAGGGGGGAAAAAATGCATTTTAAAGAAAGTCTAACTCTAAAATTACCAATGAGAAGGCCCTCCTCCCCCCCCCCCCCCTCTCCCCGCAATTGCCCTAACACTCTCTGCATTACACACAAAGTGTGTGACCTCATTGCAGGCGGATTTTTGCTATTTATCTGTAGCGGTAAATGCAACTTCCTCCTGAAATGACGTTATTTGGCCACGCCCCTGCAATTGCGAGAGAAATTGGTGGAAACATGTCATTTTATGAAGTTGAAAATTGAATCTAAGCAACTGGGCCTACTATTTGTGGAGTAGACAGTCTCGAACAATAGAAGATTTACTCAGCCCAGTGATTTCAACAGATTTTCACCGGTACTCTCTACCAGCCATTGCATTCTATTTTTAGAGGACATTTCTACATCAAAAACCCACTCAACTGGCCGCGGCTTCATCTCTACATCAGTCACTGTCTGGAATAGCCTACCAGGGAACGTATAACTACTTTGGAGATATCCATGACATGCAGCAGAGCTCGATCCTTCACGAGTCGAGTGCATCAGTACCCCGCAGTTGGCATCACGTAGCTCAGGGCTCTCTCTAATATTCTTATGCTACTTAACTGTGAAACATTGATTATAATAATTTTAAAAAGGGAAAAAAAGTGAGAGACAACATAAAACTCCAAACTTACATGAGGATAGGCCGCTGAAGAGTGACTCGAATCCCCAGTAGGCTGAGAAGAAATAGAGCTGAAATAAAAGAAGAAACAAATCTATTTTTTAAATTGATATTTAGGATCTGGCAAAAACACTCCAACCAATAATTCGTTTGCAAGGCAGAGGAAAATTGAGTGTAGAAATTGCAAGAGCACATATTATATTTCGGAATAAAACAAAACAATTTGAGCAAAATCTGTCTATTTGTCTATGGTTATAACTGTATTTTTACTCTATTCCCAGAGTGACATTCTGCAAACAGAATATAGTGATTGAGAATGTAAAACCAAATTCATTATCTTGACAATAAAAACCTATATTGCCAATATTATCTCGATGATGATCAGAACACCGGTCACCCTATATAGCTGACCCAATTAGGCACTTGTCAGGTTTGGTGTGATATTCTGGATTCATCGTTGTTGTCTTCTTCTTCTCCTTATGTAATGTATTCGCTATAAACCTGAAGGGTACTGCTTATTATGCCCGGCGCAGACAGAGCCAACTCGACTGGTTGTCATTCCGATCGGCTCAGTTGTCAGTGCCTCGCGACACATATTTTGCCAGTCGAGAGACAGTCGGATGCCAGTTGGGGCAGATTCAACGCGATAAATCTGCTCCGACCAACCGGGCCCAACTCTAGCCTGATTTAAACCAGTCGGATCGGGTCGAGTCGGCTCTGTCTGCGCCGGGCTTTACGGTCGGTTGCGCTCACGATTTATTTATTTCCACGCACATATTATGGAACGTTTGTGTACATATTATTCGTGTATTTGTGTGAATGGGAAACACGAGGAGTTTGCACGAGTTGCATGGTCTATGGACTGGTTTACACGAATTTACTCGCAGAAAAACCGCGGAAAACCGTATTAGTTTTAAAACTAGCAGCTTACCATTCCAGATATGTCCGGGATGTTCTCCTCTCGGTGCGGAACCTGAAACCAGAAGGCCCCCATGACCAGGGCCATACACAGCTGTTTGATGACGTCCAGGCGGGAGAGGACGACGTTCTTCTTCTGCTTGAAGTTCCTCTTCGTGAGCGTGAAAAGTTGCCGCCAAAATCCCGTCTGCCACTTGGCGGATTTTTCCATCCAGCGACTGTCGTGTTCTGCAGAAACGAAACAAAACATTTAAATTCAGTTCAAATGTAAAATGTAAAGATAAGCGACAAGTTGGGGAGTTGTTTTTCAAGCTACACACTTGCTTGAAGACGTCCATACTGGAGACACTACGTATATTTGTTCTGCTTGAAGTTCCTCTTCGTGAGCGTGAAAAGCTGCCGCCAAAATCCCGTCTGCCATTTGACGGATTTCTCCATTACATGCACCGACTGCTGCCGTATTCTGCAGAAATTAAAATGTACGTCAAATGAGTTAAATGTAAACATGTAACGATACGTGACACGCTTACGACTTAAACTAGATAATAAAACAACAGCTTGAAGACTTGGATTATTAAAATGCCACGCACCTTCGTCGCCGCTCTCTCCGGCATCACCAACCATGTCAACGACACCAGTCCCATTGAGGTGGACTTTCGTTGACGAGGTCAGCTCCAAACTCGAACTGCCGTTTGAATCTCGAATCGTCGGTCCGCCATTGGTGTTGTGGTTCGGTGATGAAGACGATTCCACGCTGTGTCCGTGGTTCAGTCCGTGGTTCGATGAGCCAGACAACTCCCGGTATGAGGTCCCATCGGTGTCGTCGCTCGGTGATATAAGCGTCGAAGTCGAAATCGATGACGGACTGTGATGATGACGGTGATGGTGATGGTGGTCGTGCATCTTAGTTGATGCGTCGCTAGTAAGTGTTGACCCGTTGTTCGGCCGGCCTGTCGGTTTCTCACCGGCGTCTTCCATCCCGTTAATGAACACAGAATCGCTCAATTCTTCGCTGAGCAATCCGCTGATCGACAAGGCTGAGAATTAACAAGAAGAGATTCAAAACGGCATTTTAAAACGAGTCTGTCATTCGTCATGTATTTTAGAACAAACCAGTTTGCACGTATTTTGATACAGTGATATTGTATACAAATATTATAACACGTTGGTTGTTACGTCTATTTTTTGTTGGGGGGGGGAGAAGTTTGCATAAAGCACAATCAGTATCAAATAAGAATTTGTAAAGAATCACGGTTATAATTGGACATATTTGCATCAGGACATGTATGATATGTATGCTAATCTCAAGCTGATTTGATTTTAGGGTGGGGGTATATATATACAAGTAATATTGCAAGTTGGAATTAAGTTTTAAACTACGTTGAAGTCTAGGCACATCACATAATAATTTTGGTTTCAACTTCTATCGCATTTTCCGTCGCATGGCGTGAAACGTGCTTTTAAAACTATCTTTAATAACATGATTATAAGAAAGTTAGGTTACCTTGATTAAGTATTCCATGGCTACTGGCATCAGTTGTGTTGCTATTGATCCCGCTGTAATTCAAGCTTGATAGTTTGTGGCCATTTTGGTGGGATCTCCGATTCCACGGTTGCTCCCTTGACGAGCGACGAATCCTCTCTCGTTCTTCATCATTCGTCTTGATTTTGTCGACTGAAATTACAAAAAACGCCAAATAATATCATTAATACTGTATAATTATTATCTTCACCTGCAGCTATAGTAACATTGTCCAAATCCCCAAAGTTAAATTCGAATTCTAGCGGATCCCTCATACATTGTTGTATTCGTATTAAGAATAGAAGCATGGGACATGTTTCGGTTTTTCGAATTTCCCTTTCGTTCAAAAGAAACTTACGATTGAAGTGTTCAGACATGTCAGATGTTAAACTATCCACTGGGTAGTCGTAACTCAATGCAATGAGTTAGTGAATATCACTTTGCATTCTTGCTCATTGCTCGGCCATATAACGTCCATTTAACTTGAAATGTTCACACAATACCAAGTGGGTCACATATCAGATAACATTGCATCAACGATTCATCTTTTTGTGCACATGTCAACAAAGTTACTAGATCCCTTTAAGAAAATAATAGTTGTTCGTGGTGCCTAAAGACTGAGGGATTCAATGCCGTTCTTCATCGTTTGTCTTCATATTGACTAGAATGACATGAAAACAAAATGAAGAGCAATATTTTGTTCTAAAAGAGGCTAAATCCACTTTCTACCAAATTTAAGTCTTTTGCATTCATCATACATGTGCATTAAAATAACCATGTCACCCCTTGAAATAATTTTGTGAAACATGTAATACTTTTATCCAAACACCTATACTTTTAACATTTCGACCTTGTCATCCATCAGCCGCTAAAATATCACAGAAATATATAACATTATTTCAAAATACAAATGAGGCTGCAGTATTGGCGAAAAATATTGAGAGTAAAAATCAACGCAAGAAAAAATACACAATTACATGAAGTCCTCAAAAGATGTGAATCAGTTATTACTGAATCAGATACAATCGTCAGATATTGGACGTTAGGGGAACTTTTCTCAGGGGGCTGAGATCTGTTTTCCCGAATTACCGTCTAATTTACCGGCATATACGTTTACCCCAAAATAATACCATAAATGTTTTGCCACACAATGTATCTGACAAGAAAGAATTCAATATAAAATATAGTATTGTATTATTCATGAAGAACACATAGATTATAAACACAACAAAGCAAAAATAGTGTGATTTGATTTATTATAGCTGTTACTCACTTATGAAGTCAGCCGGGTTGTAATGTTGCGGGCAATTCAGTCCTAGCCGGGAAAAGTAGTCCAACACTCCCATAGCGTCGCCAAAATAAACCACCTTAAAATATCAGATGACGACACTTATAGACTTAATTTCTCATTAACAGTTACGGTACTCGAAATAATACAATGATTCTTTTCGCGTTATTAAAACAAATTTAATAAACATTGAACTCGAGTCGAGATCAAATCCGGCCACAATATCAGGAAATAAAAACAACAGCATTATATTGAGATGAAACTTATAAAGATCGCAACGGTTTTAGTCATAATACATAACATCAACTTTAATATTAAAACATGACAACTAAATTGTAGGGTTTGTTTGTCGTGTTTGTAGTGGCATGATGTGGGTTAAGATAATGTTTGAAATTAGACTACTGTCATTAAATGTTTCGATAACGACCACCTATATAAAATGAAACCGAAAAGGCATCAGGTGGCCTGTATACTTGTTTTTGTTTTAGGTAAACTGCCTCATATTTATAACAGGCGATACAATTTACAGGTGATTGCAAGAGCAGGTTACATTGTATACATTTATCTTTAAAATAATTGTAGTTTTAATTTTGAATCTACCTCTCCCTCGCAGAGCAGCAGTAATTGGTCGAACATGTGGAACACGTGACTTGATGGTTGGTGGATAGACGTGATCACAGTCTTTTGTGACGAGACGGCGTATTTCTTCAGCATGTCTAGCAACTCTGCGGCTGCGTGGGAGTCTAACCCCGACGTGGGCTCCTATACAACGTTGACAGGCATTAGAATTTTCAAAACAACATGCAACAACGATCACGACGTTATTTACCATATTTGCTGATTAAAATTATACTCGTGTACATGATTAATTGTAGGAAAAAAATATCCTTAACACGTAAAAGGGGTTAATAATGATGCAACTAGTTGTTTAAAGAGAATGTTTGTGGTAAAGAGTTAAAATGGATAATATAATTCCTGTTTATGGACAAATGTGATAACAAGCTTGTCTGTATTGATTTATACACGGAACTAATATGGGGGATCGGTCGGGTAGGTAGTTTTTCCGAAGTGATATTTGAGACTTCTGAATGATGCGTGATTAAAGGGGTAGTTGAGTTTTGGTATAGAGGGCGCTAGACATAATCATTTTTTTGTGAGAAAATGAAAAACTGAGTGTAAAATTTGAAAGAGCATAATATTTAATGACAGAATAAACTTTATTTGATCAAAAGCGGTTCAGAAACGGCTGAAATATCCATAAATGTAACCATTTGTAATAAATGTGGGGCCCCATGGCCAATTATTAGATAATTTTGAACCAACCGTTACATTTTTTTTTTTATGCTTCCTCTTTTCAAACATTTTCAAAAGAAGTTTTGTAATAGTTGTTGATCATCACTCTAGCTAATCACTATTTTAAAGAACCATCACATGCGCAATATTTTATTTAAGATGGTTGAAACCAATGAGTTTTTAGAGAGCGCCCTCTTGAGTTTGAACGGCTCTTTTTTAATGATAACAGGCTTTTTACTTAGTCGTTTGTAATTTTGTATTCCTTTCGAGCATGGTGGAGTTATAACTATTAGTTGGTAATGTAATGGTGCAGGTTTTGGTTACTAAAATTCAGTTTGACCAAATCTGTACTCTCTTTACCAGAACTCAACTATCCCTTTAAACATTCAAAAATGTTTACCGATAGTGATAAAAGGAAGTCAGATTATTGCACCTGCTGCCTATTGGTTTTGACTACAATCGAGAAGCGCTCCGGAACGCTTTTCAATTCAATCATAAATATCTCCATAATGAGATATTTGAGAAACAAAACCCATTTCATTATTCTGTTACCTGAAAGGGATCTAGTAACTTTGTTGATATGTGCAAAAAGTGATGAATGGTTGATACAATGGGTATTGTTGTTATGTGATATGTCCATTGGGTATTGTGTGAATATTTCAAGTTAAATGGACGTTATATGGCCGAGTAATGAGTAGAAATGCAAAGTGATATTTACTAACTCATCTTTGTACATGGTTACGACAATCCAGTGTATAGTTTAACATCTGAACACTTTAATCGTAAATATCTTAAATATTTTTAACGAAAGGGAAATTCGGAAAACCAAAACCTGTCCCATGTTTCTATTTTAATACGAATACAACAAGGTATGAGGGAACCGCTAGAATTCCAACTGGATTGTGAGGATTTGGACAATGTTACTAGATCCCTGTAAGCCAAACAACGAACAAAGTACGAGAGAAGCTCCAAGTAATTATGATTAAATTTGTCAAAGTTAGTGGATCACTTTAAAGAAACAGCTAACTTTTCACTGTATTTTCAATTGATTAGTTTATCAGATGTATTGTATCGTATTTTTTGGCTAGAATTCACAGAGGAGGTAAACCATGGTTTAAACCATGGGGTAACTCTATGGAGCGTCATTTGTTTACAGTTAACTGATGGAGAAAGAATGTACAATCTTTATTTGTTTTAATATTGTTGACACATACATATACATATCTACAAAAATATATAGTCTTTATATTATGTTATTAGACGGTGAATTTCATCTGGTGCCGCTAATTAGCAAGCACCAATGTCCTTACCAAATTGTACTTTGTACTTGTCTACAAGCACAATCAGCACTTCATAGTTTTAAACCATGGTTTAAACCATGTTCATTTTTTATTAAACCATGTTAATTTTCCCCTAAACGTCCTTTGAGAGTTCGAGCATTTATTTGGCTGGTTTTATTGACTTACATCTAGTAGCAATATGGCAGGATCGGTCAGGAGCTCGCAGCCGATGTTTGCCCGCTTCTTCTCGCCACCCGACAGCCCACGATCTAACGAATTGCCAATTTCTTCAAAATAGAACATTCAAGAAAAATATTTATATTACATAATGTTTTTAAATTTAATTCAAAGTTTTATAAAAACACAACTTGTTGTCATGTACCAGTTATGCCATCTTTTATCTTCCTGATAATCTGGGATGCAACGAATTCACGATATCTTTTATAACAAACCATGAAATAAGGAAATAAATTGTTTCAATCATTTAAATTACCGACAGAGAAATCAAATCATAACGTCTTAATTCGTCTTGTTGGGGTATAGCCGCAATTAAGGCGTCTCAATCGCAGCCAAAGTTTGCTTGCCTCTGCTCGTCTCCTAACAATCCACGATGAAGACTATTCCCAATTCCTTCAACAATAAAACATGGAAATTGATTATCCAACATGTTTTATTTGAGATTCAATAGGACATTGAATACTATTAATGATTATAACATCTTTATCTGAGGTAAATACGAGTTTGTAAAAAAAAATCGTTTTGTGACGACGAACTACATTCCTATACACGCAAATGTATTATTAGTATTTGGATCGATTTGTTGTTAAATTGACACATTGTCAGTCGTCTATTGAATACCTTTTGTTCGAAGGTACCTGTGATACAGTTTTAAATATTGCATATCAATACATTATTTCCACAAACTGAGACATTTTAATGATCAAGTGATCTTTTAACTTACATATAACAATATCATTGTAAAAATCGTCTGAACGATGTGCGATAATTGCATAGCCAAAGAACTGTATCCTAGTGAAAAGGAGAAATTGATCTCAGATTTCATCACTGACTGCCCATGGATTTCGACTACAATCGATAAACGTTCCAGGAACGCTATTCATACAATCATAAATATCTCCATAATTGGAGGCACATTTGTCAAATCTAAAATCCATTTCAATCATCTGTTACCATAATGCTACGGTCACAACTCAGAGCGGCGACCGGTCGATTTGTAGCCTGCTCGGTCGCCGCTGGAATTTAGGCATCGCCCAACGATTTTGGGGAAGTCGAGCAGGCTGTAGAGCCCCAGCGGTGCCTGGGCGGTGCCCTGTCGGTGTCCCGCCGGTCACCGGTCGATTTTTAGGTCACAACTGGGCTAAATTAGGGAGTTTCTCCGCGCGGCGTCCCGCCAGTGACCGACCGATGACCCACCGGTTCCCGAGCGGTCTCCCACCGGTCACCGGCTGATTCTTAAGAAATCGCCCGGCGACCGGCCGGTCACCTGTAGGTGTCCCGTAGGCGTACCGGCGGCGACCCGCCGGGCTCCGCCGGGCTCCGCCGGGCTCCGCCGGGAATTTATCACGGGCAACCTGGGTTCCGTACAGATGGCGTTCGATGGTAAATGTGAAAGTTTACCTGCAGGACTTTATAATGTTTGATAATTATACAACCTTGCATTTGTTTGTAACCAAAAGTGCGCAAGTGGGCGAGAAACATTACGGTAATTGCCTTGTTTGTATGATTTGTCACCTGAGAAAGAAATTCATGATGTGCCAAGTAAATCAAGCCTAATAGGGCAATGAAACCCAAGCAAAATGTTGCTTTCATAGTCTTGAAGAGATTAAGAAGAATAATCTCTGAAAGTTAGAGCATAATCGGGTAAGAAACAAGAAAACTACGGCTCTTTGAAGATGTCCATTTATTCTTATGGGAAACTCAAATTGGCAACGCACTCTGATAAGTGTGTGGACAACTCCCCATATGTTTTGTACACAAATGTTCCCATTTTTACAGTTTTCTTCAGAGTCACATTTTTCCATTCCCCCAACTCATGATATGTTATGTATAAAAGCATTCTACAAAACATATGTTGAACTCAAACGAAGGGTAAACATACATTTTGAGAAAATTCAACAAAACTGAAAGTTTGTGTACAAAATGTATGGGGAGTTGTCCACAACTTTGCCAGAGTGCGTTGCCAATTTGAGTCACTCGAAGAAATACATAGCTCTTTTCAAAGAGCCATAGTTTTCTTATTTCTTGACCGATTGTGCTCAAATTTTCAGAGACTATTCATTATACATGTATGTAGTGTCGTATAGTGCATACAACAAATTGTCTGGATTTCATTGTCCTTTATCTGAATTTACACTGATCTTTCCTTGTACCTTATTCTTGTTTTTTCTTTTATTAATGAAGAGTCTTTAATTTGCAGTAAAGTTAAAATGTAAGACTAGTGGGGTGTATTCTGAAAACCAGTTTAAGTTCAAATTAGGTTAAAATTGTATCTACGTCATACATGTATCTCCGTCACTAAAATATGTTTTCGCAAGTCGCTATTCCTTAAAGTCATACCTGTAAAGTGTCCAAATCCACGAAAATTGTTTCTCTTCTACCGTGTTGTTTAGCTTATGGTAAGAGAAGAATAAAATAGGGTTTGATTTTTTCAAATGTCCCTTTAGTATGAAGATAATTATCATTGAAAATCATTGTTTGAAAAGCGTTAATCAACGCAATTGAAAAAAAGTACAATTGTTGTAGCTAAACGCGTCCGCATTGCAGCACGCGTGGGAACATTCCGGAGATTGAACTTTGAACCCAGCGAGCACAAATTCCATGAATTCTGTACTACGTCTGTAATCATACACGGGTGCGAATATCTCAAACGGCTGATTATTACTGTGACAAATGTATGGCAGACCATCAGTATTCGGTGATTAAATATGAACTCAATATTCGTTTTTTTCACTAGGTAAACAGTGTTCGTTTTCTTTCAAACTTTCACAAATCTTTCAATTGTATTTTACAATGATAATTATTGATATAGGATTGCAGTCTCAAATGTCATTTTGTGCAATATCTGACACTTTACAGGTATCACTTTAAAGGGATAGTTGAGTTCTGGTAAGGAGAGTACAGTTTTGGTGAAACTGAATTTTAGTAACCAAAACCTGCATCATGAGACTACAAACTAATACTGTAGTTATTCTAGAAGGGAACACAATATTACATATGACTTAGTAAAGATCATGTTATCATTCAAAAAGAGCCGTTAAAACGTCAGAGTGCGCTTTCTAAACACTCATCGGTTTCAACCATTTTGAATACAATATTGTGCATGTGATTCTTTGTGGAAATAATGATTAGATAGAGAAATAACCAACAACTATTTAAATACCTATTTTGTTACTTTTTGAAAAGAGGAAGCATTTTTTTGAATTTTTAACGGCTGGTTCAAAATTATTGAAGTGTGGGGCCCCACATTTATTACAAATGACTATGATTATGGATATTTCAGCCGTTTCTGAACCGATTTTGATCAAATAAAGTCTATTCTGTCATTAAAATATTGTGCTCTTTAAAATTTTTCACTCAGTTTTTCATTATCTCACAAAAAATCATTGTATGTAGCGCCCTCTCTACCAAAACTCAACTATCCCTTTAAGTACAGTGTCATAATTATTTTAGTGACGTAGATATGACGTAGATAGAATAAATTTTAGCCTAAAATCGTTTTCAGAATTCAGGACTTGGGCCGTTCTTACATTAATTTTAAAGCGCATAGTGCGGTGGTACATGAAAGAGTAAAATTATATGATTAAATGTAGACTCGCATGTATTGTGTGTGTGTGTGTGTGTGTGTGTGTTCGTGTGTGTATATGCGCACACACACACACACACACACACACACACACACACACACACACGCACACACACACTTTTGTGGAGCGCCTATATACATACCAAACAATGATCGATTTAGGTCAAAAATAGGTCAAGTTGGTCATCGGCTGCCGAGCGGTCGCCGCCCGGTGACCGACTGATCTCCCAGCGGCGACCGGGCGGCGACCGCTCGGCAGCCGATGACCTATTTTACCAATTTTTGACCTAAATCGCTCGACGGCGACCGCTCGATTAGGTCGGTGCCCGGGCGGCGACCGCTCGGCCACCGAGCGTACTTTGGGCGGCGAGTGAAAAGTGAGCAGGCGCCGCCCAAATTTTAACTCCGCGCTAAAACTTCAGCGGCGACCGAGCGATGCCTAAAAACCAGCGGTGCCTGGGCGGCCGCCGCTCGGTGACCGAGCGATTTTGGCTAAAAACTCGCCGCCCGGCCGCCGAGCAGGCTACTTTTTGGGGTTGTGACCATAGCATAAGCCAAATAACAAGGTACCCAAGAAAATCGATCCCTTTAAAACCCTTCGAGTGACGTCACTCACTTGTGTTGAGGCACTTGCGTAGGTCCAGCGTGTCCACTATGTGTTCGACTTTCTCGTGTTTCTGTTGTGACGTCATTCTTCCGGGGAGTCTCAGTTGTGCGGTGAACTGTAGAAGTGAGAAAGACATATTATTATGAAATGCATTCATTTCATATCATAATAATAAACTAGGTAGTAGGTACAATGGCGTAGCTAGGGGGCACAAGGGGCACGGCCCCTTCCCCAATAATTAGACAAAAGCAATACAGACATAAGGGGTACATCTGTGATAAATATATACAGTAAGAAAAACAAAAGGTGTACCCGGTGTGTGCCCAAAATAATTCGCGTACGCCCCCCCCCCCCTACCCCCCTCCTCCAATCACTCCGACCACGCTATGTCACTGTATAGGTATGACTTATTTAAAAGGGGTTCGTCAAAACCTCTTGCTGCCTTTACAATAATATAAATAACTCCCGGGGAGTGTCCCCTGGAATGTGGTGCGAAGTCAGAACAGAGAAAACAATTCACATAATGAGACACCTATTGTGACGTCAGACGGAGAGGAAAATACAGGCATGACAGGTTTTTCTTGTTATGCATTGGGGGGGAAATTACGACATTGTTTTTTTTTATGTTCAAGGAAATTTAAAGCGAAATACAATGAAAGCCTGTTTATACTATAACAAAAAATGTATTACAGTTAATTTGCTGAACGTTAGCATTTTGTGTTTTTGCAAAAGAGAAAAAAACATCGATATCAAAATAAACACAGAAAATAGGGTTTCACAGAGATTTGAACCCGAGACCTCCTGATAACTAGACCGGTGCTCTACTGACTGAACTAGAACATGTCCCAAAATGTATTCCAACGGGACTTTCTGCAACGATAACTTTAAAATAGTAGATCAATCAGAATGATATTTCAGGGTATGAAATTATAACTTATTACCTACATCTTGCAGAAAACCCCATTCGATTTGCTTCAGTGGTCATGGAGAATGAGGATCTTTTGTCAATCATGTCATGTGTCCATTTTCGTTCATAACGCGTGAACACAATGGACAACACGTCTCCTTACATTACAAAACCTAGAGGGAAGGGACATCTGACATGATTGACAAAAGATCCACGTTCTCCATGACCACTGAAGCAAATCGAATAGGGTTTCCTGCAAGATGTAGGTAATAAGTTATAGTTTCATACCCGGAAATGTCATTCTGATTGATCTACTATCTTTAAAGTTATCGTTGCAGAAAGTCCCGTTGTAATTAATTTTAGGACATGTTGTAGAATGTGTAGAAAGACCATCTGACCGTTGTTCGTCCCTGAAACCCTTTTCACTGTTCGTTGTGGTCTGTTTAAAATATTCTATATTTTGAATGAAGATGCATTGCACAAATGGAAATGTTTGATCAACAAATGCATCTTTGAGACATGCACAATTAATACATTCGTTTTAAATGTCAAGTTATCTCAGCCGTTGACAGATTGTCAATCTAATTACTTTGATCAAATAATTATTAGTTGGCTATATACAACTCCACGACAGTCACGGTTTGTGTGGTTAATATTGGTTTAGGAAACATTACACAGACGGACTCTGACTTGTTCGACTTTATACTCTATTTTCATGTATTTTTTAACATTTTCATCTTAACTAAATAATGGTCCTAAAGTAAGCACGATTACTTAAACACCTCATTGTTAAAGGACCTAAGTATATATTACTAAACGAAGGCGTGATTTTCTTTGTAGTTCATAAAACACCATAATTCATTAGTTATATTTGCATTAACAACTATTTGTGCGAAATTTTAACATGACCTCACACATTTGAATGCATTGTAATTCTGTAGTAAGCGAATAACATTGCATTTTATTAAACGTATCAATGTAAAATGATATAAATATGACAATGCGTCAGCGCTGTGCTTCGCAGGGCAGGGCCTTTGTCAAACAAAACATGCCATTGTATAGTGGTCGCCTATCTTGATTTCGATGCATAATGGCACAGTCGTGTTATCAGATGATAGGGAGTAAAACTATATGAAATGTAGAAGTTATATTAAATACTTTATGAAATAGGTCAAATAGGTTAGTTAGGGCACTGGTATAGTCAAACTTGTTGGCATTAGCACATATTACAATGGCCATTGGACAAAAGCGTATCAAAGAAGGCTCCCCAATAATGCACGTTATGGCAATATTATAATGTATATTATATAGGTCAGATACAAACAAAAAAGCTGTGCCAACTTTAGCACATATTTACAAAGCTTTGATAATTCCCAAGAAGAGCTTTATTATAATGTACGTTTAATACTTATTTACATATTCTGTACTAGATGTTGTACTTGGTATACAATGGTTTAAAGGTAGTCGATCACATCATCATCACAATTATCACCATCCTTCCTCACCAGTGGCGTACCCAGGATTTTTTTAGGGAGGGGGGGGGTGGGGTTATTTCGTCGGCTAAATTTCCGAGGCCGTGACCATTGGTTTGAGATTTTCGAGACGAGACCAGACGGTCAAAATTTTCTAGGCCGAGACCGAGACCATCGTTGAGAAACGTGTAAGCGTAGCGTGGGGTGGGGGGGGGGGGGGGTGGGGGGGGGGGGGGGGGGGGTGCCCGTAGAAAATGTTTGAAGCCAAGACGGAGTACCTACTCAATTTTTTGATACCGAGACCAGACCGGTCTCAATTTTCGGGAGCCGTCACCGTCATCATCACAATCATCATCACCATCATAAATATCAAAAATCATCATCATCATCATCATCATAATAGTAATAACAATAAATGTTTCTTTTATAGCGCATTTCAAAACCGAAGGAATTCTCAAGCGCTTTACATGACAAAAAACGTATCATCTACATTTAATTTGAACTTATGTCTACATAGATCAAGTCACATTATTTAACCGAGTACAATTTAAAGTGGCATCTTACAATTACAAAAATAGTCAATAAACATCAAAATAATGAAAAGATGTAGCTGCAAGCTTAACAAATTAATGTATATCAGATTACAATGATGGAAACAGATAACAAAGTTGTACAATTCATAATTACACATATGCCTCTTTAAATAGGTAGGTTTTAAGCATCATCATCTCAACCCTCCCCCCAAAAAAAAAGCCCCCCCCCCATCCCCAAAAAATTTAAAAAAGAGTGGGAAAGACAAAATCAAATGTATGAGCTAACGTTCAAAAACAAGTATATACATCCATTTTCAATTTTCGCTGCGCGCTTCGCGCGCGAATAGATTACCCTCAGTTTGTTTAAACATCTGATAAGGACATAGACATTTCACTCTTTTTTTTATAACTCGGATTCCTAAATTTCCTTACAGGTATGGCATGAAGTGCACCAAATTGCACCATTTCAAGTATATAAATGCAAAATCTTCCCCTGTGAGGAGAGTATACCCCCACTCCAAATATAGGCGCCGGAAGTGGGGGGGGGGGGCATGGGTAGCTGCCGCCCCCCCCCCCCCCCCATCCCCCCAATCCAAAAAGTGCGGGGCAAAACGCGTTTTTGCACCCCCCCCCCCAAAAAAAAAAAATTAAAATTAAAAGCCACCCCCCCCCTCCCCCCAAATGTATCAGCTAAGAAGACTTGTTAAAGGGATAGTTGAGTTTTGGTAGAGAGAGGGCGCTACACAAATAATTTTGTTGTAGAGATAATGAAAAACTGAGTTGTCAAATTGAAAGGAGCATACAATTTTAATGGCAGAATAAACTTTATTTGATCAAAAATCGGTTCAGAAACGGCTGAAATATCCATAAACATAACCATTTGTAATACTAGTGGGGGCCCCACAAGTATTCAATAATTTTGAACCAGCCGTTAAAATTTGTTTTAAAATTGCTTCCTCCTTTCAAAATTTTAAAAAGAGGTTTTTAGATAGTTGTTGATTATCTCTCTATCTAGCCTAATCACTATTTCAACAAAACATCACATGCACAATATTTTATTTAAAATGTTTTAAAACAAATGCATTTTTTGAAAGTGCCCTCTTTAGTTTAAACGAGCTCTATTTTGAATGATAACAGCGTTTTTACTTAGTCGTTTGTAATTTGTTTATTCCTTTTGAGCATGGTGGAGTTATAACTATTATGTTTGTAATATAATGGTGCAGGTTTTGGTTACTAAAATTCAGTTTGACTAAATACTGTACTCTCTCTACCAGAACTCAACTATCCCATTTAATTCTCACGTTCAAAAATCTAATTTATACATTCATTTTAAGTTTTCGCTGCGCCTTTCGACAAGAATCTTGAGTCTACATGGCGATAGAAAGGGTTTAAAGTAAAGTAGGTCATTTATGTCGGGCGGTTTTTTATCCATTTTTAGGATAAATCGATCTCTTTAGTTCCCCTTCCTTCGGAGTGTTAATTGAGTCATGGCAATTATCCCTCAGAATTTGTCTCCTTCTTAGAGTAGTGCAACAAAAGACCATAACAAATCAAACCATGTCGAATTTGTTTACGCGCCTCTTATTATGAATATTTGTCAATTCTTATATACTTAGAGGGGGGCTGCATCACAATCCCGTACTTAATTTATTGAAATGGTTTACTGAACATCCTTTTCAAATGAGAAAACGTTATTACATAATGATGGGGCCCTGGATATGCATGGACAAAGCCAAATCAAAGCTTATTACGAATTAACAGGATTGGGACTTTTTATACCGACCCCTTCTTTATAACTTTCTAGTTCTTAGCTGGGCTGCTACATTATTATTGAACAGTTTTGGCGCCAGACGGCGACTAGACCGCCACAAAAGCTCGTAGCGTGTGCATGTGTGTTAGTGTGTTTTGTGAAGGTTCAGACATTACACGGTTGAGCCGCATCTCGCACATACCCATGCCAACTGGTCAGTTAAAACATTGGTAAAACCTGGGTAGACAACGCCAGTGGCGTTGGTCTGTTTTGAGAAGTGGGGGATGATGCGAGAGAGCGTTGCGACCAAGCCCGAGGGCGTGATACGCCCAAGGGTGGGGAGTATGGAGGGGGGTATCTCCCTTCCAGGGTAGGAGCTTTTGCAATTTTACACTCGGAATAATGCAATCTGGTGCATACCTTATATGAATAATTTAAGAAAGCATGACTTACATCATCTACCTCATGATTATACCGATATACAAACACAAACGAACCTACACATACACACACACACACACACACACACACAACACACACACAGACCACAACACTCACACACACTAACACACACACACACACACACCACACACACATACGCACACATTTTAAATTGGTGGTTTAAAAATATCACTTAAGTGAGGCCTGTAAAGTGTCAGATAATGCCCAAAATGACATTTGAGACTTCAATCCTGTACTAAATCATTGTAAGATATGTCCGAATGATGTGTGAAAGTTTCATTGAAAAAAAAACACTGCTTTCCTGGTAAAAAGGCCGCAAAATATGCGTCAGCTTTTACAACGGACGTTTATTGAGGTTTATGACCGTTTGTTAAACGCTTTTGAGCTGAATGATAGATATCGTGATACTAAAGGGGCATTTGAAAAAATCTAAACCTATATCATAGGCGCCGGATAGTGGGGGTGGGGGCAGGGGGCAGGGGGGCGAGGGGGCGGCCGCCCCCCCCCCCAATCCAAATGTGTGGGGGGGGGGGCAAAACGCGTTTTTTGCCCCCCCCCCCAAAAAAAAAAAAGACCCCCCCTCCCGAAAAAAAAATAAAAAGAAGAGAGATGGTGAAAGAAAAGATAGCATATATGAGCTTGTGTAACTTGCGTATGGTCTGGGGTGAGAACTTTTTCTGTGGGCCACGTATTTCCTGTCTAGGCTGGCATTTCTCTGGCTGCTTGTGTGACGTGCACCAAATTGCACCATTTCCAGAAAATCTTCCCGTGGGAGGGGGATACCCCCTCCCAAAACCCTTCACCTCTGGCTCTGCCCCAGCACCCTCGGTCCGCTTCGCTCCCTCGGGACTCATTCTTGGCTGTAGGCTATGTTATTGGATCATACATAATGTAGCATATGGTTTATGTTGGAACTGTGTATGACACTAATTACAACATTTGTGTGTGTTGGGTTGGTTATTTATTAGTGTGTCATTTATTTTCTTCGTGAAAATATATATTTTCAAATTTCTTGTCGAATCAAATTCATAACACGCTTTCACTAGGTACAGTTAATCTTAATCCCGAATTTCCTAATGCTAGGTATGCTCCCAAGTTGGCAACAATTTCAAGTCCAAAAATGCAAAAGCTCTCTACCTGTGGGAGGGGGCACCCCTCCCACACCCTCCCCCCGCGCAGTCACTTCGCTCCCATGCAATGTCTCACTCTCACCTCTGGCTCAAAGTTGGCAACCCTGTGAGTGTGATTGGGCAGAGCCCCTACGAAAAAAATTCGTGAGCCCGCCTATAGGTCTTTGCCCCCCCCCCCCCCCCAATCCAAAACTGCTTCCGCGCCGCGCCCTGTCATCATCAGCATCACTATCATCATCAGCAGCAGCAAGCATCATCATCATAATCATCATCAACAACAACATCATCGTTGCCATCGTCATCATTATCTCACCGTAAGTGTGTCTTTCAGAGTGAGTTGGTCGAAGGAAGATGTCTTCTTGGAGCACGAAGCTGATTTGGCTGACCGAAGTCTCTTGTTGATGGGTCGACCGTTCAGCAGTATACTGCCAGACGTCAGGTTTCTCTGTCTTCCGCCAAGCAGCTTAGCAGAAACCGGTCTTGCCGCACCTTAACTTTAAGTCAATTACAGTACTTATTGTGATATTAAAGTATCATTATATATACTACATTTATTTGCCCAATGAGTTAGTAGTGCTAGTAACTCCTTGATTTGCCGTCAAAGTGTCTGTGTGAGGAGCGACCGTTCAGCAGGATGCTACACGACGTCGAGGTCCTTCTGTCTTCCGGTAAAAGAAATTGTTTGATTCTCCTAATACAACCTATTGCCCTAGTAGATTTATGCCCACAATATTAAAAACATGTTCTCTCCAAGTCATGCCAGAATCAAAAATAGCACCCAAGTATTTAATTTTATTTACATATTCTGTAGGCAGACTTTAATACTTCAATAAATAAACATCGTTTACCAATTTTTATCTGAACCGAAAGCCATGACTTTTGTCTTTTGTGGGGTGTAAATGCATATTATTAAGGTCTAGGCCACTTACATATTAAATCAAAATCCTCTTGTAAAACCATCTTGTACATCATTAATCGTTTTGCCATAATGAAACATAGCTGTGTCGTCCAGCATAAAGAGACAATTTAGAATGATCATGAAGTTTCAAATAGCAAATATCAGTCATACAGATTTATTGTGTAACGTATACTAAATGCTGAAACCGACAAAGGGTTGATAAAAATGAGATGTACATAACTGTAAAGTCTCGTCTTTCCTTTGAGTTATGCGTGTTCGTTTCACGAAATATAAATGTTAGAATTATCGTCCATTGATCATTATCGACCATCGATCATTGACCATCATTGACCCATCGACCATTGATTCCTATGCATGCATGTTAACACCACAGCAATCTCCCATGGCTAGCCTATTTCCAAATCTAGATTGATTTCTTTCAATCTTCATTTCCTAAATAGATTTCTTACCACTCGGTCCCATAATGGCCAGCAGCTTGCCCGGCTTGGCAACGCCCGATACCTCCTTTCAGCGCGTGCTGGTCATGATGTTCACTTTGATGTCCACGAACTCGAGAATAGCCTTCCTGGGCTGCGTCCGACGCCGTCATCATCGATCACGCCTGTAACAAAACCCGTCTTCAAAACAAAGAGAGAAAATGTCGAGTGGGTTTCAAGATTTAAAATTAGACGAAGCAAGACTGCGATTGCACTTCGAATGTTCTCTCTTAAAATAATGATAGGTCCCTAGACCAGATAAGGGGCCACCTCACTTATCGAGCAATGATCAGTAGGCCTACGTTCTGATTAACCATGTTAACGTTCATCACAACAACAACGACGCATGTCATCAGGTCATGGTATCTCGTAAGTCGTCGATACCATCATACGAAAGGCAACGAACTGCGAGGAGGTCGATGGTA
>JBAMJV010013839.1:0-42140 GCA_037951105.1 Echinarachnius parma | reverse complement strand
TACTGCATTACACAGTCCAACTCCCTTGGACAAATTATAACGTATGTGGCGCCCATACGTTCTTCATCGACAAAACTGAACACATCACACTGAATACAGGTACATCAGGAACTGATGGGTCCAATCTGTAGATGGGGGAAACTGGAAAGTGATATAGCGCCATCTGTTGTCCAGGAACTCATACAGTAGCTTAGATAAATAAAAAAAGGGACTTTACTAGTCAGTGCAATATTCTGCAATAAGATTACAGACAAATTACTAACAAATAAAATTAGATTTTTCTGATTTGTTTATTGGGGGGGGGGGGGGGGGGGCTAAAAAGAGAGGCGGTGGATCAATATTGGTATTGAAACATGTAGTTTCGATCACATAGAATGTTTTGTTTGTTATATAATAATAATTATATATTTTCATGAGAAAGCGTATTTTGTTTAAGGGGTTTCACCTTCCCACAGCAATGATGTAAGAACTTATAAATCAATTAGACAATGCCAGTAGTATAATTACTAGTTTAGAAACACGCTTGCATGTTCTTCTCGATGTTTTGAGAATCTCATTATAAAATTATGTTATGTTAGTGTTTGGAAAATGTATTGTTTCTCGTATTCAAATACATGTAATAAATATATAGAGGCAACATGTTTTGGCGTAGGTACGTTATATAATCTGTTGAAATGTCATTGAATACTCATATATGGTAGTACGCGATTCAAAACAGTCTATGGCAATTTCAAGATAGAAATAAGATAACATAATTTACTTCAGTAATTACAAAAATAATCAGCAGCAATCATTACACGCGCATGTTTTGCAACACTACAATGTTGTTTTCTGTTCTTCAATAACGTTTCATTATCACACAATAATGTGGAATTGGTAATATTAATTTGTGCATTATTTTATTGTAAAATCTCCTTTTAATTTCAAACCTCTGCATCCCTTTAGATGCAAGTAATTTTTGGAATGACTATAAAACTGTACTTATGTTTAGAATGAAATCAAAATAGAGTAACTATTTCCATAAACTGTACCATGATAATTATAATTTTTAATGTTAGTGCCTTTCTTGCCAAATGCATTCCATAAATATGTATCATTTTAATGTTAAATTATATTTGAATTTGTGTTGTATTTATTTATTCATGTATGTGTTCATATGTTCATGGTACGCAAGGCATTTTATCTTCGGACTACAAGTCTTGTTAATTTTGTCAATACATACCGATATATCTATCTATCTATCTATGAATACAACTAGGGGTTTTCACTGCAGTTTTTAGGAGCATTTTTGTAGTAATTAACATTTTATACCACAGTAATCAGGTATTTGTTGGATACAAGTATTTTATCTAATACAAATAAAATCTCACTTCGGTTTAGAATGAAATCTTAAGAGGTAGCTATTCAATAACAATTACGGTACCATGATCTATCTATCTTTTCTCTCTTTTTGCATGTTTACTTTCTCTTTCTCCCACCCCTTTTCTCTTTTGTCTGGCTTTCCTTTTTTTCTACTCCCTCACCTCATTTCTCTCTCTTTCCTTGCTCGCTTTCCATTTCTAACACAATCCTTTCTCTGTCTTTCTCCCCGCTTCTCCTCTCAATCGTTATAACTCTATCTTTTCTTTACTTTCTATTCAGCTCTTTATCTCAAACGTTAGTTATTTCTTGCCGTATAATATGATGGCTTTTTCATCATTTTGTAAGATTGTTGTAATAGTGTTTTAATGTACATCATTTATTATAATGTGTTTCAGATTTATGTGTATTTTAATGTATATATACGAATATTATTGTTATTGTACCCATTGTACCATGATCATTGTTGGTCTTCGGACCTTGGTATCATGTCATTTATACCGGAATAAAAATAAAAAATAAAAATAAGACGGGATAACTTAATTTTAATCTGATTGTACTCATTTGGAAGGTCGTGTTGGTGTATATGAAGTGGATTATTTTCCTCATAATTTGATTAAGTTGTCGGGGTTTGTATAATTTGGTGGACGATTTTAGCAGGTCCTACACCCCCAGACTTATGAAACATGAAAAGATCCCTAGAAATTGAGGGATGGCTTTAAAAATGTATAATTAACAGAACGCTGGTTTCACTGAAATCTTATGTATGATTAAAGCATGGAAACTCCCATATCCCTGATGTAGTAGTGATCGTGTATTTTTTGTGGAAGCTTGAAAACGCTATCAAAAAAGGCATTTCGTTGAAATCCTTTGGAAAATGAGGGGGTACCTGCATAAAATTGAAGAATAATATGGTTTGTCTTTGCAAGATTACTGGGAGAATGGACTATTAACAATTACTCATAGCAGAAGAAGATATATTCCTTGCGTAGTAGGGCCTCCACCACTAGAACTGCAATAGAACAATATGGCTTATTATGTCGTAAGCGCGTTGCGTGGTATAAACAATCTATACATTTGTCAATATTACTTAAGCGTTAAAGTACCAGTATATAAACATGCTATTGAAATCTGCAAACAATAATATGCACTTGGTAATAAGTGGGTTAACTTACTGTGATAGGAGTATTTGGGTCGTGGGTGTCAGACGCCATAATTGTATTATGGGGACGCCACATGACAAGACAATATAGTTGTGACGAAATCCGGGTTTGTGGGTTTATTAGCTCACATCGATTTGTATCAATTGGTTTACTTGTTTGTTTGTTTGTTTTATGGCTGTTTCTTTATTTCTCTGCGTATTTTGTGATTGTGTTGATGCGTATGTGATTGTGTCTTTGTGTGTGTTTTTATAGGTGTGTGGAAACTGAGAGAGGCAACTTCTTCTTCTTCTTCTTCTTCTTCTTCTTCTTCTTCTTCTTCTTCTTCTTCTTCTTCTTCTTCTTCTTCTTCTTCTTCTTCTTCTTCTTCTTCTTCTTCTTCTTCTTCTCTCTTCTTCTTCTTCTTCTTCTTCTTCTTCTTCTTCTTCTTCTTCTTCTTCTTCTTCTTCTTCTTCTTCTTCTTCTTCTTCTTCTTCTTCTTCTTCTTCTTCTTCTTCTTCTTCTTCTTCTTCTTCTTCTTCTTCTTCTTCTTCATCATCTTCTTTTTCTTCTTTTTTCTTGTCATAGTCTTTGTGTATAATTTTCTTTCTTACATGTTTGTTGAAATAATACGTTAAATATTCATCTGGCCCGAATGAATGAGTCGTAGAAAATTTTCGAAGCCGAGACCAGGAATTTTCGAGACGGTCCAGTCCCATATTTTCGAGGTCGAGACCAGGGTTTTTCGCACTTTTCGAGGCCGAGACCATCGATAATGACGGTCGAGACCGCTAAAATGTGGTCTTAAGACCAGTTAAAATTTGAAGGGGGGAGGGGGTTCAAACCCCCCAAAACAGTCATTTTTGGGACAAAGGGGGGGGGGGGGGGGGGGTTGTACCCCCCCCCCAAAAAAAAAAAAAACCGCCCCCTGTGTACGTCTATATGGACGCATGACATGCTCGTGGTCACTGGCTCGACAGAGAGTTAACACGCGACCAAACGGAATTCCAACACGACTTCCTCATGATTCACAAAGTCAATATTAAATTCACAAACATACACCAACAAAAAAGTTCACCACCGTTCAACAAAATAACATGTCTCATGGCTGGTTGCATGCAACCTTCATGTCCCTACAGACTTGTATTATTATGCCAATTATGCCATTTTATTTGCTCTTAACATAATAATGCTAACATTAGCATTTTGTTTTAGGCAGATGATCGAACATTATAACCTGGATTTATTTCATGCTTTGTATTATGCAGGTCCTTACAGGTAGACGGTACCATATAAAAATGTGGATCATCGTCAACATCATCTGGAAAGAAATAATAACAATGTAAACGTGAGGCAGACTCGAATGTTTTACTCCATTATTTTAATTTTGCTCACTATTAAAAGACAACAGCTACAAAACAAGTACATTGTATAAATTGGGATATTCGCAGAGCTTTTAATTTTCGAACAGAATTACCAACTTTGAATTGAAGGATAAGGGAACCCATGGTGGTACGTCTGTCAAAATCAAACAGGATCGTTAGGGCACTTAGGGATGTGCTTTGCTGTTTGATCCTTACTTATATAACTTATTGTTCTTAATGTTCATATCTATAATTTTTTTTCGGAATATTTATCATTGAAATTCAAAGTCAATGGAAATAGCAGATGCAAAACATATTGCATGCCCAACGCACCCTAGCTACAATGTAACGCCGTTACAAATTCCCTCAATTTACCAAATGTAACTTTTAAGTAAGTTTGTGGGTATCAAAAATTGGTGTAATGCTGGTGCTCTTTTATAAAAACATTTCCTTTGACTACAAAAAAAGTACTTTCCTCGCTACTTTCGCGCCATTTTCTTAAATTGTAACGTTTTATTTTCGAATACCTATTGATTTTCACCGGCTGTGCGTTAGAATTTCACATTTTGCAATGCAATAATTGTTTTCTATAAGTATAAGTACGTCTTCAAATACAGACTCTTGATGTTTTTTAATAGTGATAATGCCTAGAAGCGTCCCCCGAGAGCTAAGACTAAGCATATTGATTTGGGAGAAGTAATTGGTGGCAATTTGAAGGAATAAAACAGAATAAGAAGACAGTATAAGTTGTGCTATAGCATCTCTCAAGTATTGATCTAGTATTTGGATGCGCTCTTTAGAAAACTTTGTCTCTTCGAAACAATGGCCACCGGACATCAATATCGCAATGGGACGTATTGGAAAGAGACAATTGGAAGATTTTATCTCTATATTTTGCCCAGGCTTTTTATTTCGGGTTTGGGTGGTAAGGACAATACCCACTTGTGCCAGTTTCAAAAGGAAGAGGGTCGAAGCCTGCGGTATGACCTGTTGAGTCTTGCGTCCGGCGTGTGAGGTGGCGTGGGCTGTTGGCACAACAGATCGAAACAGTTTTCAGCTTCTATCTATTGATGAATGGATCACACATATCGATGGACGACTCACATCCATTGTTGAACGAATCCCCATCCATTGCAAAAAGCGAATCTCTCCCATTGATGAGGGGAAACAGATCGATGGGTGTTGAAACTTTGGAAAAGAAAAGAGCCCATTGTATCAAGCCTGGGAATGGATCCATTTGTTGTCCAACAGATCGATCTCAAAAGTCGTTACCCCGTTTGGGCCTTTTCTTTTCTGCCACTTCATTTCTCCGTTCGCCCCCTCCCCCCGGGCTCAGCCCCAGGTTCTGCCCTCCCTGCTCTTGCATTATTATGGCTTCTTATAGTTGAACAACATCCTAATGGGCATGACGAGAAAGGGGCTACCATCTAAACATGTTTTTACCATGTTCGATTTGGTATACCAGGGAAGACGTAAACACGACCCCGCGCCATGCTAGCAAATAACACATTCATGTTTTTAGTCACAAAATAATAAAGGGATACTTGAGTTTTGGTATAGAGGGCGCTACACAAAATAATTTTTGTGCGATAATGAAAAACTGAGTGTCAAATTTGAAAGAGCATACAATAAACTTTATTTGATTAAAATCGGTTCAGAAATGGCTGAAATATCCATAAACATTTACCATTTGTAACAATTGTGGGTCCCCACAATTATTCGATAATTTTGATCCATCTGTTAATATATATTTTTTTAAATGCTTCCTCTTTTAAAAAAAACTACAAAATAGGTTTTAAATAGTTGTTGATTATCACTTTATCTAATCACTATTTCAACAAAACATCACATGCACAATATTTTATTTAAAAT
This sequence comes from Echinarachnius parma, assembly GCA_037951105.1. Lineage (NCBI taxonomy): Eukaryota > Metazoa > Echinodermata > Echinoidea > Clypeasteroida > Echinarachniidae > Echinarachnius > Echinarachnius parma. The sequence continues at coordinate 36,406 of JBAMJV010013839.1, read as the reverse complement.
GGCTGAAACTAATCAGTTTTTAGAGAGCGCCCTCTTGAGTCTTAATGGCTCTTTTTGAATGATAACAGGCTTTTTACTTAGTCATTTGTAAATCTTCATTCCTTTCGAGCATGGTGGAGTTATAACTATTAGTTTGTAATGTAATTGTGCAGGTTTTGATTACTAAAATTCAGTTTGACCCAAACTGTACCCTCTTTACCAAAACTCAACTATCCCTTTAAATGATTCATTACTTTCGATGGAGAGCACTATCTAGTCTACCGTACATGTTGTATGAAGCACTTGTCGGATCAGACTGGGCACGTGAAGATGAAGATACCAATTCCTTTTAAAATGAAATCTAAACATGTTTTTACCATACCCAGAGAAGATGTAAAACTGAACACGCACCTTGTTTCGTCACATGTCCACCAAATTATAATTGTCAAAAGCATTACAAAACTAGGGTAACCGTCTAAAGCATAAAGAAATACATATAGTATCCCCCAACCACAATATAATACACGCCACTATGTTTAGGCACAATTACAATCTCCTTATAAGGGATCTAGTAACTTTGTTGACATGACTGTGCAAAAGTGATGAATGGTTGATGAAATGTGTATTTATGTGATCTGATAATGTTCACTGAGTAATGTGTGACAATGTCAATGATATTATATGGCTAAGTAATAATATGAGCGAAAAGTTTGTGAAGTATGTTTCTTGTTGTATACACGTACACTCTACTGTATACATGTATAATGAAGGCTTTAACGAGTACACATAGTGCTGGGCTTTTAAAAGTGAATCAACACCTCAAACTAACCCTTTGATAAATTAAAGTTTATTATTTTTTAATAATTTATTCTACCAGCGGTCGTAGAAATATATGTCTCCAAACGATTTGTATTCAAACACTCATGGATCTGCAGATATAGTCATAGTTCCTAGAATAGAACTAGTCTACTGCTACAGTCCCTTGAACACCTCATTTCGTATGATGATGAGTTTTCAAAGTATGATACAATTTTTCTGGAAACCTATTTTCCTAAGTTTTTGGTGGACTGGATTCCCCCCAAAAATATTCTCTTTCAATATGCAAGAAAGGTGATTCCTCTTGTAATACTATGTTTAGTATCTGTATGGCTTTCTGTAATTGTTAAAGAGATAGTTGCATTTTGGTCAAACTGAATTTTAGTAACCAAAACCTGCACCATTTACATTACAAACTAATAGTTATAACTCCACCATGCTCGAAAGGTATACACAATTACAAACGACTAAAGTAAAAAGCCTGTTGTCATTCAAAAGGAGCACTCTCTAAAAACTAATTGGTTTTAACCATTTTTTTATAGAAAATTGTGTATGTGATGTTTTGTTAAAATAATGATTAAATATAGATATCATCAACAACTATTTAAAAAACCCTTTTGAATTTGTTTGAAAGAAGACTAGTGTATATAAGCACTTTATGTATTTTCTTAAAGAGTGAAGATATCGCCTGGCTAGACGATATATAAATAGAATATTTTGAAATCAAATTTTACAACTATGAAAGCATTCGAAAGGGAATAATTCTCATTTCACGTGTTTTATTCATTGAACTTTCAAATGGAATTAAAAACCAACCAAAACCCTTTGCAATTTTCTTTCGGGAAGTACCAATACTCAAGTGTACCTTTAAGATGTTTGAACATAACTTTCAAAATTTTCCTGGAATAATTAAGGTAAATAAAAAGAAAGAAAGTGGTGATTACTCAATTTCTGATCTGATATGCAAATTGCCAATTTAATAATCCGGCCAATATTCACTGTGGTAATATGTACCGAAGATATAGCAGTGAAATTATGATTATTATTATTATTTTTACATTTTGATTGAATGTTGAATGTTCACTTACCTACGTCACTCTCTCAATACATAACGTGTAACAATGAACTAATCACGCATTGTATTATGTAGGAGTTTGTTGTCGAGTTTTTGCACAAAACGAAACGAATACAATGATCAGTTCAAAGAGTAAACACTATATAAAGTGCATGGCATAATATTTCATACAGATTACACACAATCTAAATCAGTTTCAGTTTATTCATATTCAAACAATAATTAAACTTATTATTTACTAGAAAGTGCTGGACAATTTTTATTTATATCGTGAAAGTTTGGTGTACGGGTACTGGAAAACCTACTTACTGGAAAACACAAATTTTGAGGCAAAGTAAACAATTTTTTAGCTTTGCATATGATTGCTGCATGTGCGCAACTGTTCGGGATAGCCATCACACCAGGCGTTTGTACAGAAACAAGCAGAAGCAGAAATCTTTGTTTTTGGATTTTGTTTTCATGTGGTAGTCGTAATGCCATGCAGGAGGGGTTAATTTATGGATAGCTTATTATATTCTTCGAAATAATTTGTGTATTTATGCACCGTTTGCAAAATAAGAACGGTCAAGAGGCCTTTTTAGAAGGGTGAAATAAAGAAAAGAAGACCACTTTCCTAGATCCGATCGTGTAGTTTTGGAGGACTATTCAAATAAAAAGTGGCTTAACTAACTTTGTTTAATCAACTTATATATATATAGTTCATCATGCACAGATCCGTCTTGTATGCGTGTGTGCAGGATTAGGATTAGCGAACTGGAGTGGATCTAGATTAAGAGATAAAGCATTCAATTTCAGCCTCTCGAGTAGGGAATTGAGCAATCTTTGTTTGTAAATCAACCAATTCAGCGTTCATCGATCGGGGATAAGATGTTACAAGAAGTCCACGAATGTTAGACCTATACTCTCTGAAAGGCGGTCTTGGGCTTCGGAAAGAAAACGATAAAAAGATGAATACAAAGTCGAGTCCGGAAGGACGCTATAATAACGTTCACATTCCACTAAACAATAGAGATCTGATGATGGCTTTTGGAAACCCTCAGTATCAACATGATAAACCAGAAACGAAACTTGACATCATCCTCAAATCCTTTTCAATCTCGTCAACAAATTGTGTCCTTTGTAGCAATATTGTTTCCTAGCTTTTGAACTTTGAAGGGGGCGTTCGCTGAGAATGTATATTATATTTTCATAAAACTGATGTAACATCAATACACGAGCACAGTTTGAGATGAAAGAAATAAAGCAGCCTCCATCCAGTGAGATTCGAACTCACGGACCCCGACTTTATACAAGACCAGCGCTCTCTAACCACCATTGCACATATTAATCAAAGAGCAAAATATATATATATATTTATTTTTGATACGCAATACAATGAGATACAAACTTTTCCATGGTTAAAAAATGTGAACAATATATTGCACAAGAATGTCAAGATTCTTTGCATTACCAAATAGCCAGGGGGCCCAACACATTATACTTACTATATACATGATATATGAGAGGCAAACGGGGGCAAAGCTTCATGCATTTCGTACCTTTTTTTCCGTTTCCATTTACTATTTAAATGTTTGTACGCAATGCAATCGGGAGGGGTGACATGATGATATGTCTCCTATCATTATAACCACCTTTGGATACGCTAAAATGTCCTGTGACACACATTTACATGTATATTGAAATCATGATTACTATACTTCGAGTCATTGTGGATGTTGTTTCATTTTGATACACCGTAAATAGTTGGAATTTGCTTAAAGGGATAGTACAGTTTTGGTTTAGAGTGCGCTTCTGGAAATAATTCATTTGTGAGGTAATGAATCAAACTAAGTGTTATACTTGGAAGAACACTTAATTTTAGATATGAAACAGACTTTATTTGATCATATTTTGACTATATCCGATTGGAATAAATGTATTACCCACATTATTAACAAAACATCACATTCACAATCTTTTATATAAAAAGTGTTTAAAACCAATTTGTTTTTAGAAAGCACCCTTTTGGTTTTTAACGGCTGCTTTGTGAATGATAACAATAATGATAACGTTTTTGTTTACTAAATTTCAGTTTGGCCAGAACAGTACTATCCCTTTAAGATGCTGTCCTCCTTTTACATGCAAAACATAAGAAGTTGTGAGATAATTCTCAAATGATAATGAATATATAATTTAAGTTGTTTGTATAATATGTCATGCGGGTATTATATCCCAATCTATATATAAACTGAAAGCTGTTCAGATGATTAGTAAATCGCGGATACTCCCTTGAATTAAAGTTTTAGTTTAGAGGGCGCTTCAAGTAATAATTCTTTGTGAGCCGGTAGTGATAAAGCGAGTTCAAAATTGCGGCAAGAGCACACAACTTTAAATACAGAATTAACTTTTTTTAAATTCAAAATTGATTCAGAAACAGCTGTAATATCCATAAATATATTATATCGATCCGATTGGAAAATATTTAAAAATCCTATACATTATTTAAATATACCAGAACCAGTTTGAACAGAACTGTAGTATCCATGTATTTTGGGCTATGAAATGTATCTTGCATTACTTTTTATAGTCATTTATTTCATTATCACGAAGGTCCATTGTCCCTGTTTATAATGCCAACATTTTGTCCATATATTTACAATAAATTTATTTAATATTGAATACAGGTTTATCATCACAAACATAACATACATTTTTTCAGAAGAATAAACTTAAAAGTGAAGTAATTATGATGAAGGCTTACTAACGAACTCCAAACTAAATCCTAATGTTGAACACACTTGAAACTATAAAGTTTAACTAAATAAATGTAATTGTGTTGTCCCTTCTTAAGTTCTTTAAAACTAAACTATAATTATGACTGCTTATATTATCATGTTCATGATCATGAAAATAAAGCATCATAAATTGGAATGCATGGACTGAACAACGAATTTGAAGTATATATATAAGTCTACTTAAAAGTGCAGTTACGATGCTCTTGGTTAACTAATGAACTCCAAAACTTGAAAAAATAAAGTCCCCTAATTCCAAGGTTGTAGAACACTTGATACTTGAATATGTTGAAGTGGCTACCCCCCTCGGAGTTACTTCCCTTTTCCCACGTTTCCCGCCTTTATGCCATGTAATCATTGTTACCCAGTTACGGGGGCAGCTGGTACCAGAAATGCCCCCATTCACAGTCCCCCTAAAGTTACTAAACTTTACGTTCTTTATTTGGGCAACACAAGCTAGAGGGGTGAAACAATAATCCGCTAAAGTCTTTAATCGGGTTTCTATTTCGTTTCTTCATCACGTTCATAGTATGAGCAGATTGAGGTTAGAGTAGAACAAGCGGGATTTATGCGAATTCGGCACAATCGGATCACCGGTATATCCGAACATTGTTATGGAAGTTGTACAGTACAATACATGGACGATCGATGCTGTTTTAATCAACAGCTAAAATGGCTTATGTTTTACTGCGCCGATTGGCCGCTTTTGACAAAAATTAAAGGGATAGTTGAGTTTTGGTAAAGAGGGCACTTCACAAAATATTTTTGTGAGATAATGACAAACTGACTGTCAAATCTGAAAGAACATACAATTTTAATGACATAATAAACTTTATTTGATCAAAATCGGTTCAGAAACGGCTGAAATATCCATAAACATATTTTTATTTAAAAATTCTCCGCCAGGGGATATTTTGAATTTTTAGGAAAAAAAAAAAAAAAAAAGACTACTTTGAAAAAAATCTGAATAGGTTTTTAAAAAGTTGTTGATGATATCTCTATTGAATCATTATTTTAACAAAACATCAAATGCACAATTTTGTATGAAAAATGGCTAAAACCAATAAGTGTTTTAGAGAGCGCCCTCTAGAGTTGTAAAGGCTCTTTTTGAATGATAACAGGGGTTTTACCACTGACCTCTACTAGTAGAGGTCAGTGGGGTTTTACTTAGTCGTTTTTAAGTGTGTATACTTTTCGAGCATGGTGGAGTTATAACTATTAGTTTGTACCGTAATGGTGCAGGTTTTGGTTACTAAAGTTAAGTTTGACCAATACTCAACTATCCCTTTAAGTTATTGTTTTGGAGGAGGAAAATAGCAAAAGCCGATAAACTGAATAGGGGTGAACTTGTTGGAAAACTTTAGGACCGTTAAGAGGGCGCTAAGACCGTATAAAGCGCTTATAAGTGACTTGATTGTGAAACAGTTTGATTGGGGTTGATATACGGCGGATTAAATTGAATAAAATAATAGAAACCACTTGATTGCGAACTGGTCTTTTCTGCAAAGCACTGCATGGGTTGAAAGAGATGTGGAACTTGAATAGGTGACCCCCTGGAGGCAGGGGGGATAATACGGTAGATGGATTAATAGATAGCATAGATGATAGGAGAGATAAGAGTTACAGTTAAAAGATAGATAGAATAGAAAGAAAGAAAGGTAGATAGATGGATATATTAGATAGATAGATAGATATATAGATAGATAGATAGATAGATATATAGATAGATAGATAGATAGATAGATAGATAGATAGATAGATAGATAGATAGATAGATAGTATATAGATATATAGATAGATAAAAAGTTCTCATGTATGTATTATAGATAGATAGATAGATAGATAAGATTTATCGGTATGAGAATAGATAGATCGATCGATAGATAGATACATTAATACAGTCATGTCATCATCACTACCTTTATGATTTATCGATATTGGAAATTCGCACAGTTCATTTTTTAAATACTATTTTAAACGCTCGAATAAGCTTTCTTTCACAATCGATCAGATTGTTTTTTCAATGTTCAATGTTGACATCGGTACAAATCACATTGTAAATTTCAAACTTTACAAGTTAGTAATCCATATCATGTATTTAGAGAGACACGTATCAAACAATTGGTCAAACATAATAAATCATTATATTATAGCCATATGATTCTTGTTAATTTGTATGTGCACCTGACTTTCTTTCTTTCGAATTAACATTGGTCTTTTTATGATCGCAAGTATGAACGAGTGAATACATCAGTTTGCTTCAGCGTCTCGGAACGCTTTTCGATTGTAGTTCAAATCGATGTGCAGTATACAGGTATACGGGGTAAAACCTAAGTACATTTTAACCTTTTTCACTAGGTAATAGAGTTCATTTTCTATGAAAATATCACACATCATTCAGAAGAATCGTACAATGATACTGGTAGTGGTATATGATTGAAGTCTCTTTGGAAAAACATATGAAGTCAATGTATCATTAAGGAATGAACATAAATTATGAAGGGAAGACATATACCAGCGTTCCTTTCATCAATTCTCACTTGGCTCTTCATAAATGAACAAAAAGCACTTCTTCCGCCAGGACTCGAATCCGAGTCTCCGGCTTTGAACGCCGATGCCTTCACCACTAGGCATCAGATAGCTTATAAAAGAAGATTCAAAGTTATACTATATTATTATTAGTATTACTATGACAATACAACAGATGAAGAATAGGAATCACAAATATTTGGCTCATAAAAATTGGCGTGAATTATGATGTTTTTATGGAGCCAATTTCCGTCATTAGCACAATGAATAACATACCAAATTCGGGCCTTTTACAATGATAATTTTCATAAGAATTTGGACCAACTTTGGAACAAATATATCGCACAGGCACCTCCAGGTCTACTGGATGATTCGCACGGTAAGTTTTTTTTTCTTTCTTGTTTTTCGTCTAGGTTTGAGTGCAAGCACTGAAAGATACTTGTGTTATTGTCGTTAAAAGCAAAAACCACAATAACGATAACAATAGAAAGAGATCATAAAGATCTCTTCCCATCAAAAAGTTGTTTACGAATTTATGCACGCATTCTATTGCAACTTGGAGCTGAAAGGAAGATCATGCTAAAGGTAATGACGGTTCGCCGGGGTGAAAAGCGCCGACTTTGCTGTAATTTCACGCGCTGTTGCCTGGGTCTATTGACTCAGCAACAGAAGCCAAAATATATTTTTCAAAAAAAGGTGAATAGGAAGAAAAGGAAATAAAAGAGAGAGAATCATAAAAAGATGGGGGTGGAATATTGTCAAGTTTGCATAGCTAGAATTCTTTCACAACAAGCTCAGCTTTTGTGTTGCCTTTGTCAGCGGGGCAAGCCTCATTGCTCACACGGCTAGGCGCGGCGCATGGGAACCGTCCCCAGCGGATCAGCAGCCCCACCGGCGTGGGAAAATTCGCGCGACAACAATAGTACGGACACGCGAATGGCACTAAAGAAGCACAAACGAATAAATAATAAGAGCAAAATGAAAAGAAAAAATCCTATAATTAGTTTCTCTTTCGGTCATTAAGTTATTTACTCGTCTTTGCACGCAGTCTGCGTGGAAAAAAAGTAAGAATCCATCGGAATTTAGCACTTAGTTGGTATCGCCATAATTCGGAAAGGGATAATGATCATTGACTTAGCATAAAAAAACTTTGAGGGAGGGCATGCCTGGTGGCTTAGTGGTTAGAGTGTCCTTCTCGAAGGCCTACACCGGGGGCCCCGAGTTCAATCCCTGACCGGACCCCTTTGCCATGTTCGCAGAAAGAGATGCAATCGATTGTAACGTTGCAATTCATTGTAAGTCAGATCATGTACAAATCTGATTGGTTGAAATACGCAGATTTTCTGACTTGCAATTAATTGCAACTTTACAATCAATTGCATCTCTTTCTGCAACGGGACCCGGGTCATAGACAAGACTTTAAAATAATGCATATACTTCCTTCTATACCATGTATACCCATGAGCTCGACATTAAACAGAACACAAAAAGTAACTACCTCCCTAAACAATTGCTCATAATTTCATAACCAAGAATCGGTTCAAGATTTTCGTCTTGTCAAAATATTTCTATGGTACATGTAGTTAGCATGGTTAGGAAAACAATGTGTACAAATAAGAGATAACCATTCATCCATGGTTGAGTAAGCACACATTAAAGAAAAATTTGTCATATTTCAAAATTCGCAAATGTAATATTTTCATTGAAGTTTACTGAGTATTGCATTCAAAATGCACTGTTACAGTGCATTTTGAAAATTTCCAATACTCTGTAAACTTCAATTATAATCAAACTTTTGCGAATTTTGAAATGGCACATGTGGTTAAGTGCATTATTTGCAATTGTAAAACAGTGTAAAAATGGATGGAATATCAAACAGCATTGTTTCATAGACCATGCATTCAGTCACATGTGCTGTTTCACAACGTACAGGCATGCACGCACAATGTATTGTGACTTTTGAATTGGGCCATTTTGTCTTTAATCTGTGCTCTTTCAGCCATACAGTGATGAATATCTCTGGTTTTCACACAAAATGTACATAACAACTGTATCAATATTGTGGTAAGATGACATCGTGATACAATTAACGGTTATGAAATTATGAGCAATTCTTTGTTAGGGGGGTAGTTACTTTTGGTGTTTGGTTTAGATTGGAGAAAGAGAACATTAGAGGACATAGCTACTAGAAGAATAGTTCCCTTCTGTAATATACAGCTTTCACTACTTACAGTAGAAATGTGCCCTAGGGCTATATAATCGGAGATATAGGCGCCGCCAATCAATTGACACTGGAAGGACTTTAACAACTTAATACCTTTAAGGGAGGGCGCCATTTTAAATGTCTCAACTTCCGCGGGGTAACCATAGTAACGTGACGTCATTGACGAATAAGCACAATGATATTTGAAAAGGAGGAGTTTTAACGAGGAATATATAAATTGCATTGTATATGATTATTTAATGATGTCAAATAAATCGGTGGTTTTATACCTCGCCCAGTGGTGTGGATCCCCTAGTGAAACTTCAGCCTGCCTTAATATCTGCACGGGTTTGTTTATTTTGAAAACTCTCTTCGTAGGCTTGAAATTGTGAGAACTCTTTTTAAAGAACACATTATTTAAGAAAAAGAATTTAAATACTCTTTGATCACAGTAAAACTATGATTTTGTTTATTATTGTTTTACATTGGCATGATGGGGAGATTACAATTTATAATTTCTATTTGGTAGTGGAAATGTGATTTTGCACAGAGAAGCTATTACAATCGGTCTCAGGGTTTAAAGAACTAATAACAACATCTACTTTATACATGTAGATCCCACAGATTATGATACTTGAATTAATGGTGGTACAAATATAATAAATAATAAAGCGGTCTTGTAATGCGCCAATTCCACCTTTTTCAAGGTGCTCAGGGCGCAGTAAACTCATCTTTACACACACACACACACACACACACACACACACACACACACACACACACGCACACACACACACACACACACACACAAAAGAGAAAAGAAGTGACAACAAAAACAAAGAACATAATTGTGGAACATAAACATATAAACACATACTGAATCTACTGGATATTAATGAAATGCAACTTGAAAGAGGTGTGATTTCAAACTTGTCCATGCTCCAAAATATGTGGAAGAGTTTATAATACTATACAAAAAACAATCAAGCCATTTTATTGCTTCCATTTACCATCAAAAGAGACAAAATATTGTCCTTTACTAAAGTAAATGACATTTCATATTTCTATTTCACACATTTTATTATTAGTTTAATTGTTTTCAACATGTTTAAAGGGATATTTGAGTTTTGTTAAAGAGAGTACAATTTTGGTCAAATTGAATTTTAGTAACCAAAACCTGCCCAATCACATTACAAACTAACAGTTATAGCTCCACCAGTTCAAAAGGAATACAAAATTACAAATGACAAAGTAAAAAGCCTGTTATCATTAAAAAGGAACCATTACAACTCAAGAGGGCGCTTTCTAACAACTCATTAGTTTTAACCATTTTAAATAAAATATTGTGCATGTGATGATTTGTTGAAAAAGTGAAAAGCAAGAAGTATAATTAAAGTAATGTATGAAATAATGCTTAATCTCTTCTGTATTAAACTTAGTTTATAAACGTTTGATGATAGCTTAGAAATTTGTTCATTATTGCCATTGATTGATATATTTGTATAATGATGCAAGGTGTATCAATTTGTATTGTAGGCTATTTGTTTGTATTACCTGCCACTGTCTTGAACGACAGTGGACCTGGTGTGAATGTTAACTTTTCTTGAATAAAGAAATGATTCAAACAAAACAAAAAAAGATATAGAGATAATCAACAACTATTTAAAAACCTTTTTAGTAAATTTTGAAAAAATTAAGCATTTTTAATTTTATTTTACGGCTGGTTCAAAATTATCGAACAATTGTGAGGCCCCACAATTATTACAATTGGTTACGTTTATGGATATTTCAGCCATTTCTGACCCGATTTTTATCAAATAAAAGTTTCTGTCATTGACATTGTATGCTTTTTCAAATTCGACACTCAGTTTTTCATTATCTCACAAAAATGTATTTTGTGTAGCGCCCTCTATACCAAAACAGAAACTCAACTATCCCTTTAAGAGCAATTATCACACAATTTGTAAACAAGACTTTAACAGTGTTTGCACATGAACCCTTCATATCATTATATATTGTTAGGTCATGTTTTTTTGTATTACTGCGATGCCTTTTCGGTAGATGTGAAAAATACCGATTTTGTCAAGCTCTCTTTGTTTCAGTGCCAAACAGCTATTTATAATTCATTATTCACTCGTTCTTTGTTCGTTGTCATGTTGACAAGAAATCAACCACAAAACACCTGGCATTTGAACAATAACACATGAAAATTCCTCACCAAATCTTTAAAAAACAAGTGTAACAAAAGGTAAACAAATATGTTCGTATTTTTTCTTGTTCTATGCTTGAATAAAACAAACTAACACATTGAGAGAAATAATGAAGTTGCTGGCCCACGCAACCGGCTGAACTCTAGCTAGCGAATTATGTTGACCTTGAAATATTATTTCGTTATTAAAGGGCAATGAAACCCAAGCAAAATGTTGCTTTCATAGTCTTGAAGAGATTAAGAAGAATAATCTCTGAAAGTTAGAGCATAATCGGGTAAGAAACAAGACAACTACGGCTCTTTGAAGATGTCCATTTATTCCTATGGGGAACTCAAATTGGCAACGCACTATGAAAGTGTGTGGACAACTCCCCATATGTTTTGTACACAAATGTTTCCATTTTTACAGTTTTCTTCATAGTCACATTTTCCCCCCAACTCATGATATGTTATGTATAAAAGCATTCTACAAAACATATGTTGAACTCGAACGAAGGGTAAACATACATTTTGAGAAAATTGAACAAAACTGAAATTTTGCGCACAAAATGTATGGGGAGTTGTCCACAGCTTTGCCAGAGTGCGTTGCCAATTTGAGTCACTCAAAGAAATACATGGCTCTTTTCAAAGAGCCATAGTTCTCTTATTTCTTGACCGATTGTGCTCAAATTTTCAGAGACTATTCATTATATTTAGTGTCTTATAGTGCATACAACAATTTGTCTGGATTTTATTGTCCTTTAAATTTGATGAATTGTGTTTACAATATTAAGAAGGAAAACTATGCACACATTCAACCTAAATTGAAACATAAGTTGTATTTTGAGGTAACCTATTCCGAGGCGCATAGTCATTATCGTTACCCATGGTCATCAGGTACATTTCAAACCCACACAATGATATTGCATACTTTCTCAACTCCCCGGGGAGCATACTAGCCGTGCTGCCACTGATGATTGCACAAGGCTAATTAACACCCGACCATGGTACCCATTTATACACCTGGGTAAAGAGCAGCAATTGTGGATTAAATGCCTTGCTGAAGGACAAACGTGAGCATAATATACGCAGGGTTCGAACTCGGGATCTCACGATCGGAAAGCGCGCGCTCTACCAATCTTGCCACATCACGTCCACCAGTATCAAAATGTATGTGTCACACAGAACTAATCACATATAATGACATTATATTACAATATATATGTATTATCTGAGCAATGCAAATGAAGGTGTTTCAGGGACGAACACCGTACTAGGGTTTTCTATAGCTCAGTTGGTAAGAGCACCGGTCTAGCAATCCGGAGGTCTCGAGTTGGAATCCCATTTTCTTTGCTCTTTTTCAATCACAATATATATTTGGTTAGAAATGTAAAGAAAAACAAGATTTGTACGAAATTTTACTGCAAAATATTGTCTGCATTATAAGTAAAGGAATTATGAATTAGTATCGTATTGTTTACAAATAATTAGGTTGTGATTATAGATACTATTTCAATGTGTGTACATAGTGTAAATAAGTGAATTCAGTGGAAAATGTATTTCTTTTGTTTGTGTAATTTATTATTATCGGGACTAACCTCAACCTAGAATGATTGTGCTATTTTGTTAGCCCCTTTTGTCAATTCTTTCATTGTATTATGAATTGCAAGATGTATTATTTATCTGTCATATGAATATGTATATATATTGATTGTAAATTGTAAATATTGAACTGATTATTGACAATTAACAAACACATTTCATAAAATTTAAATTTCATGTTTGTATTTTCTCTTCCTAGCTATATGACATGGGTACATACAATTGGCGGCTTTATACCGACAGAGGGAGCCCTCCCTAATAAATTTGTTTGTTTTTTCTCTCAAACTGTGCTGTCAGCTATAATGATGGAGGGCAATTCCACGGTAACGGAAGGACATTCAGACGCAATTTTGGAAATTAAATCAAATAATTCCAGGATCCTGCTTTTGATTCATCATTGTAAATTACATTTCTGAGACTCTTGGTGGGACACCTTTGATTTCCAATTTTTAAAACATTTTTTTTACATTACGTTTATTAAATATGGACAATAATGAGGCCGGTAACGGAAGGACGGCAAAACGGACATGGATTTTCAAGTTCTTTAGTTATGATCAAATCTCTGTGAAGTTAAGAGGACTATCATGTTATATTGGCTCATAGTCTATTCCCTAATGTTCAAAGAGTGTAACAACACTTATTTGAACAAAATATGTCTATTAGTATATTAATTACAAGAAGTTTATTGCTTCACTGTTCGGTAACGGAAGGACAGTAACGGAAGGACAGAGTTGTTGATTCATTAAAAATATACTTTAGGGCTCTCAAAAGACTGAAATTGTCACCTGAACACACATTGTTATATTCGATCACCCAATTTGGTACCTTAAAACAGAAAAATACCAGAAAGAAAAGCAAAAAATGAAAAAAATCTAGAAATAGGTACTGTGGTCCCATGTGTATAGGTTCATGTATGGTGTCTGTTTCTCCTATCAGGAAACGCCCAATATTTTTGTTGATCATGTAAACTGATAGCTAACATTACGTGATCATGATTTATTAAAAAATAATCCAGAAAAAATTAACAAGATCAGAAATAATCCTCATTTGATTTTTCCACTTTTGGCTCATTTTTGGCGTGGAATTGCCCTGGAGTTCGGGACTAGTAGGCCTACCATGGAAAACTGACTTATATGTAAGTGCGAGGTTTCGTCGATTAACAACCGGCTTCAACTGCAATAGTTAAAAACTACTAATATTAATTGGAGAACATTTTTTCGACAGTCAAATCAGAATATTCAGATCAAATCAAGCACTTTGCGTGTACACGTTATACACTTTGTGTGACAATCGTAGGTATAGATGTTGTCCACGGTCTTCTGCGTCAGACACTTTTCCCCGGCTTGCCCCAAACTCCAGCAACCAGTGTGCACACAGGAGCTCGCATGACAGGTAGACACGCCAGACGGAGGACCCCCGAGAGCTTGTTTGCATTTCCCACGCTCTACGACAGCTATCAATAACCTCTCCTCAAGATGCAGTCACACACATACGCATAAGCACACACACACACACACACACACACACACACACACACACACACACACACACACACACACACACACACACACACACACACACACACACACACACACACACACACACAAACACACACACACACACACGCACACACAAACACACACACACACACACACACACACACACACACACACACACACACACACACACACACACACACACACACACAAACGCACGCACATAATATACACACAGAGACAAACACGATTTATCACACAAGGCCCGGAAAACCCCTCCAGAAAGGACATTTTAATAAAAACAAGCCTTCTCAGTTTCTGTTATCTATTTATTTAAATTGTCGATGTTGTAGTTGTTATGCAGTTTTCAATTTAGTATGTAGGCTAACCGCTTATCACAGTAGTAGTGTCAGTTTTCTGTTTATCTATCATCAACGCACTCTGGTCTCCATGCAAACATATCGCAAAAAATGTTCGTTAGTTGACGTGGTAAGAGGTATTTTAACAAATATTTTTGTTTTTTAAAGAATTTAATTTCTAATAAATACATTTACATCATGTGTTGCTATGGTAAACAATGATGTTATATGATAAACACAATATCACCACTATCAATAACCTTTAGCCAAGATGTAGTCACACACGCAAACAACATTGTTCACCCGAACCCCTTGAACATGTCGAAAATAACTTAAAGGGATAGTCTAGTTTTGGTATAGAGGGCGCTACACACAATAATTTTTTTGTAAGATAATGACAAACTGAGTGTCAAATTCGAAAGAGCATACAATTTCAATGACAGAATAAACTTTAGTTGATCAAAATCGGTTCAGAAACGGCTAAAATATCAATAAGTATATCCGATCGGAATAAATCTGGGGCCCAGATTTATTCGATGATTTTTTTTAAAAATTAATAAATGCTTACACTTTTTCAAAAATATTAAAAAGAGGTTTTTATATAGATGTTGATGATCTCTCTTTTTAATCATTATTTATTTCAACAAAACATCACATGCATAATTTTGTATGAAAATTGATTGAAACCAATGCTTTTTTAGAGAGCGCCCTCTTGTGTTTGAATGGCTCTTTTTGAATGATAACAGGCTTTTTGCTTAGTCGTTTGTAATTTTCTATACCTTTCGAGCTTGGTGGAGTTATAACTATTAGTTTGTAATGTTATTGTGCAGGTTTTGGTTACTAAAGCTCAGCCTTACCAAAACTGTACCGCCCCTTTAAAAATAGACACAAATGTTTTGAGTGTTGGTGTTACTTGTTTTTATTTCGAGTTATCTGCGGGCAAATCTTTTGTTAACACAACTAGTGGAGTAATTTTATTTTAGAACTCGTAAAACTTTAGAAATAAAGATAGTGTATTTTTATCTAGCGTATGGAACGTATCGTGACAGGAAGTCATTGACTTATAAAAAGCCGATACCTAAACATGAAATATAAATATATATAAGAATAAAGCAAGCCCTAAGAAAGAAAAAACATCAACATCAACAACAAACATGCCTATACAAACAATGATATTACATAATGCATGATCATGCCTGTTCAAAAAGGTTTACATATATATTACGGTGTATAATTCAAAATTAAGTATTCTTTCATGTTTCGCTTAAATTGGTTCAGTTACATGATTTTAAGTTGCAAGGTAATTTATTCCACTTTGCGCCAAGGAGGTTCGAACTTTAGGAATATAAAAATCATGACTCCGAGTAGAATAAGAATGGATATTTGCATTTAAAGGGAAATCTTGTACACAATGAGTTGGTAATAACTTTTGCTTACACATATACATAAATACACATGTTTGAATGTTATGAATATCGTACACTGTCAAAGTATTACATTTAGCGAACAGTGGAGGGGAATGTGACATAAACTGTGAGTGAGCTCATCCTAATAACCTTTTTTTGCAAAACATGTACCGGTATGCAGTTGCTATATACCTTGGCACAATTTGCCCAAATAATATTACCATAAGAAATATGTGGTAGAAATAAAGTATTATATATATTCATTCAAATATTTTTAGGTAGTGTGTCCCTCAATCTATAAATAATACCAACTATACGAGCTAACTTGTTGCATATTTCGATTATATGACTTTTCCACGTTAAAGACTCATCTGGTCAATGTCATCGCATTTTTCTTTTCTTTTTTCTGCTGTTCTCTTCAAATACACATCCAGTATTTTAGACCAAGATCCGGTACATGTATGCTGAATGTGAAAACAGAACTACAGTAAAACATTGTGATTCCTATATACAACGTTGGTATGTTTTGAACGGACTCGATCGTGCGTTGTTCTGGTTTTTGCCTTTGTTTGTAGACAAATTGTTAAACAAATTAGTTTTTTTATGAGCTGTACATTAGGGTGCGCCTTTTCATCATGTTGGGAAAAAAAAACCTAATAATAATGGTGTCCTCCCACCTCTCTGGTAAGATTGGATGCCCCCCCCCCCCCCCCCCCCCCCCCCCCCCCAGCCTCCCTAGTTTAAATCCTCCCTCTCTCAAATACCTTGTGACACTCTTTGGCCTTCTGTGGGTTGTCCAAGGTTTTGTAAGGTTTTGTAAGGTTTTATCCCTTGACGACACGACGATACATCATGCCAAAACAGTCTTCTTAAAGGGAATTGTTAAACTTAACGGGAAAGAAAATTTGTTGTTAAACGAAGTGGCTAAAACGTGTGTGTTACCATCTTACTACCATGCGTGAATCGTAGCAGGGAATCTTATTAAATCAATCGGAAGCCTATCTTCATTTTTTTTTAAATAGCAACCGTACACGCAAAAGGGTACTATACAGACACATGGAAGTTTCCATTAGTTTTCCGAAATTGTAAATGTGATATTTTTTCCTGAAAGGGATTTTGATCAAACATTGTTGTTTTGTTTGGATAATCATGTGATTTCGCAGTTTAAACTTACCTATATCTGGTATGGTTGTGAAGAGTTATAATTGTCAGTCCATCTGGGCTTCAGACTATCGTCCTAATATCGAGCCTGAGAATAGTAATTTGTTTTGCAGTGTCACAAAAAGTTCATTTTTTGGCAATGTCAACATTTGATGAATGACTCCCAAAAGTACTAAAGGGGCATTTCAAGCTACACTTATTCATCGTCTACCCCACGCCCTGACGCCCACCCCCTCCGTTTAAAGGGAACACGTAAATTTGTTGACAAATTACGAAGGGTTGATAACATGTGGATTTATGTGATATGATAACTGAGATAACCGAGACTGATGTATGAGAATTGAGTGGTGAATGTATGTCATAATATGAAGGATAAATGAGCAAAAATGCAAAGTGATATTTTCTATTCATTTAACTATTTAACAATTTAAAGTATAAGCATTTTTTTTCAACGACTGGTTCAAAATTATTGAATTATTGTGGGGCCCCACAATGATTACCAATGGTTTTATTTTATGGCTACTTCAGCCGTCTCTGAACCGATTTTGATCAAATAAAGTTCATTATGTCATTAAAACTGTATAGGCTATATAAATTTGACACTCAGTTGTTCATTACCTCTCAAACAAATTATTTCGTGCAGCGCCCTCTATACCAAAACTAAACTATCCCTTTAAACAAACATAGACGAAATATTTGCACTGAACCCCCTTCCCCCCCCCCCCCCCCCCCTGTCTCTCCACCACGTACATGTTTCCCCATGTGGGCCGACCTATGAGGTCGACCCTGGCTATGTTATTACTTGAGAGGGGGAGAATAATAGAGATGAGATAGTTGGGGTGAAAAGAGAGAGGGGGAGAGGGGTGGGGAAAAGAAAATAAGGGGGGTGGGGATGAGGACGTAATTGAAGAGAGGGGGGCAGGGGGGAGAGAGAAAGAGCGGGGGGGGGGGGGGGGTAATGGGTTTGATTCAAGTAGCGACCTATATAGTAAGAATGAAGTATGAGAAAGGGGAGAGAGGAGAACGTGTTGGAATAACGAGTTGGAGAGAATGGGGTAATAAGTGTGCGACATAATGAGACTGAGATATGGGAGATAGGGAGAGAGGGGGTTACCAAGGTAGCCCAGAGGGAGAGAGGGGGGGGGGGGGGGGGGGGGGCAAGGAAAATGAGAAAGATGTGCTTCTGTGTGTTGCGATTTCTCTCGCGCTTTTTGTTACCACGCAGTTCGCAAACTTGCGGCCAATCGGCATCACGCGCGGGGATTAGTGGAGAAACTTGGGTTAAAGGGCAACTCGATGTTGAGTTAAAGGGGAGGTGTTGTTGTACTGAAGAGGGCGTTTAGAGAAAAAATGACGGAGGATAAATGGAAAAACCTATGCCAGAGGATTTCGTCACCATCAACGTCCATCAATAGGTCTATACATTTAAAGCTATCCCGTAAATCCTACACAGTCCTTGACCGTTCGAGCTATATCACACAAATTATGTAGCCTAAGTTGTGAAAGACTCGGATAGAGTTTACAAAAATGATTTTAATAATTGCATAATTGTGTAATGTTGGTAGGCCTAGTGCTTACAACCCCTAGTACCCCACTCGCATAATTCGTGGGACCCCATCCCGCCTTATTCGTGGGACCCTATACCGGCGGATATATAGGCGTTTCGGTCGAAAAAGAAACAAAGTTGAGATGGGAAGTGGAATAGATGGATGGATATATAAAGAGAGAAAACAACAATATTATGTCAGACCAAACAAACAACAAACAACCACGCAGCAACCAGAGCAGAGCCGTATCTACAAGGTTCTAAACCAGAGACGCAAACAGCGCCGCCACATACCGCTGCATGCACCCCACATACCAGCGGGCGAAGTGCGGGTGAGTGACACGGGACAAGTGTGCCGCGCACACCTGGACCCATTGGCGAGCGTACCTGTGCGATAGCTCGCTATTGTTCCATTCGTCCGCGAGGAGCTATGGCGGAGAGAGGCAGGCCACGCTTCGCCTCCCATGCATCGGAATTCATGTGCGACTACCGTGGGAACGCCAGCCGAGCGCGCTTCTCACACTCATTGTTCCCGATACCTTGGCGCATCGGGCTAAGACTATAAACCCTGACGAGGTTAAAGTATTAAAGTCGTCAATAAAAGAGACAGGGGAGGGTAAAAGAAAGAGATAAGAGGAAAGAAAGGGAAAGACGCGAGCCGATGTATTGTGAGGGATTTTTTGTTTCGGCGCTCACAATTACCTCCGCCCGTCAGGCAGACAATGCACTCAATACGCGCTTTCCTTTTGAACTGTCAATGTTTACGCTATTGTGACTGAGGGTGAATCTCTTTCGTGGCTTCATTTCGGCCTCTCTTTTTGCAATCGTGTTTTTTTCTTCATGTTTTTTCCCCTCATCATCAAAGGCAACTCGAGACTGTCAGTTTTCATTTGATGATATGCGAGTCGGAAGGTCTTTACATCGCCTTTAAAGTTTTTAGATTAATCCATCATTCCTCTAATATCAAGGGAACACTAATTTCACCAGCATGATAAATAACTTTTAATACGTTTGTCCCCTAAATCCCACTTCGTCGACAAAAGACCGGAGAGCAGCAAAGAAGCCTTACTTACTTTTTCTCACCATTTCCTGACCCAAGAAGTTAAATATCAGAAAAGCGGATCATCCATTTTCCTGATTCAAGAAGTCAAACATTAAAAAGGCGAATGATTCTATCAAGTTAAAAAGGACGAAGCGTCGGCTCGCGCTAGGCAACCGACGAGCGAGCGAACGAACGAACGAACAGTGGGAGAACGTACGTCCAACAGGTGTGCGTGCGTGCGTGCGTGCGAACCTTGGATATCGGCGCGCCGGGGTATCGGTTTCGCCGGGCGGGTGGCAACTTGTTGATATCGTGGCGGTATCGCCGGGGTATCGTGTTCGTCGAGCGAAGATTGGTCGTCTGCGCGTGAGGTTTGCCCGGTGGGTGGTTGGCGCGCGATCGGTTCGAGACCAGCACGACCACGATTCTATACGTCCCGCCGAGATCAAGATGAGCGCCCCTCGACCTCAATCGCCCCACCTTTCACCGGATGGGGACGGCAGTGGTGATGATGTCATGGCTGAAGACAAGGCGAGCAGGAGCAGTCACGAGACTGGTGGAAGAAAGGTAAAAAAACAACAACTACAACTTCCAATTTTATTACATGAATGACAACAGTCAAAGGTAATAACAAAACAACACAAACATAAACACAACGTTTCAATCTAACGCTACATACTCCTTTGGTTTTGGTGTTCGATTTTCAGAATATGGGTTTGTGAGGGTAGGGGTGTGGGGTGTATGGGTTTGAATAGAACGAGTAACATTGGGCCCAGGTCAGGAATATCTCATTTTCATCTATGATTCTATGTTGTCGAGGTAGTCGCAAATATTATAGACCTATTTCAAACCTTTTTGCAAACAAATTCTGCAAAAACACAAATAATTATAGTCAAATGAAAGTATATACCTTCCGGTCCCTTCTTTTATGGTTATATATATGTGTGTCTGGTCTCTTTTTCTTCAAGATTTATAGGGTTATACTTATAGGGTTTGGGAAAGAAAGGGTCTGAGTGACTTTCTTTATTTCCCCTTCTCCAAATAGGATTATCCGCTTGTCACCCAAGCATGTTCTTTAATCCAGCATGACTCCTCTCTCGACTCTATAGTGTTCATCAGACGGTCATTCGTTATCCCCAGACGCCATTTTCTTCTGAAAAATTATGCTAATCTAAATGTAAATTCATTTTCAATCGTTATGTGTAGGCCAGTTTACCAGACCATTATATTTATTACATGTACTAATGAATGTTGATTATCATCACATTATTACAAGTGTAATTATTGTATTGGATCCGATAGTTAACAATTCTATTTTATATTTGGTACAATTCATATTTACACTCATCTCACTCATCATTAACAACTTGAACATACATTTACGAATTGATGATTGTTCATAAATAAAAATATAATAATACACATAATTATAATCAGACTAATATTATGCGTTATGCTTGGTTAGTTGGTTTACGTGTATACTGTGGATGTGGAACAATATTATACACTTTACATGTAAAACCGAGATTCATTGATCAAAGTAAAAATCTTTAATCAGAATAATCTTTGTTTGTTTGTTTCACTTCTATGATATGACTTGTACAATATATATTTCAATGATATCCTCCGAATTAGGATAGGATAGGATTGCTAGGAGGAAAATGACACACGTTTGATGTATGCTATTTGTTAAACGTATTAATTTATAAACTATATACGGCACAATCGTTAAATATAACATATTAATATTATAATTTCAACATCTGAGATTGCACCAACTAAGCAGAAAAACAAACATGTCCACACAAGTTTGATATTTCATACCACATTCAGAGACAAGTCGTGACACGACTCTAAATCGCATTTGCAATCTCATGACATAGTTTTCACAAACATGATGCGTGGACCTGCTAAAGTTTTCTTGTTTTATTTGGTGATTACAAACACCCATACGTCATCTATATGACTCATGTTTTGGCCACTGTGAAACTATATGAGATCGATGGCGTCAAAAAGATAATATAGAGAGAGAGCTAGGCAGAGAAAGGGAGAGAGAGAGAGAGATAGTCTGGTAGAAAAGGAAAGATATGTCTTTGAAAAGAAAAGAAAAAAGCGTTGTATTGCACAAAACCACCAAACATGTAAATGAACGCATTGTTGAAATTGGTTAT
The DNA here is from genome assembly GCA_037951105.1 of Echinarachnius parma. Taxonomy (NCBI): domain Eukaryota; kingdom Metazoa; phylum Echinodermata; class Echinoidea; order Clypeasteroida; family Echinarachniidae; genus Echinarachnius; species Echinarachnius parma. Next base: position 14,062 of record JBAMJV010013839.1, on the reverse strand, counting down.
CTGTTTCCCACCGATATATAAAAGCCGTACCCTTTTCCGCATTCTTTTAACCCCTGACTTGCGTCTTATAATGCGATTGTTAGTAGTGCATTAAATTAAAAGAAGTCAGTCTGATCGAACCATAGATGATTTATCATGTACTCTTTCAAACATATTTTGAAAGCGTTGAACTTTGGTGTGAATAGAATTTCGTTATTTTCAGACACCCACATGTACGAACGCACAAAAAAACGTTGATTCCCACCCCCTCACACACACAATCACGCATACATAATGATACACACACACACGCACACACACACACCTATACGCACACACACACACACATCCGCACAAAAACATTAACAACCCAAATTATATCAATACTCTGATACTTCTGTAAATCATAATATAAAGGACACACAGACAAATGGTCATCAGCATCATACTTTTTACATAGCAACATTTGATAACTTATTATGTATTTAATATGATTTATAATTATGTGGTGCACATGGGTAAGGACTATTTCGAGTGTCGTCAACATTTTTGTGTTACGTAATCCCCGTCTATCTATCTCTCATCTTTCTCACGGTACCGTATGTCACGCCATCTTCCCTCAATGGCGTCGGATTTCATGCCTCATATAAATCCATTGGAATCTATCGATTAGGAAAGGGTAAAAGAAAAGGGTTTCTGGCATAAAATCAATCTAAAACAACGGCTGTACTATCATGATTATCGTTATCTTGTTTGTAACATATACGTGTAGAAGAATAATTGTGAATAGGCTTTTTGTGAGATAAGTTACATAAGGAATCATGACACCGAATCATAAATGCAAAGTGTTTTTTTTAATGTTGTTTTGAAGAGGTTTTATAGCACAAGGATGGTGATTTGTGCAATATCACACTGTGTTAAGGTCAATATAATTCTTGCCCGGTCTTATTTGATATTACCCCTCAAAATTATAAATGATGTATAAAAGTAATACACCAAAGTAAACATTAAAGGGATCTAGTAACTTTGTTGACATGTGTAAAAAGTAATGAATGGTTGATGCAAGGTATATTGTTGTTATTTCATATGTCCACGGGGTATTGTGTGAAAAATCTGAAAATTTCAAGTCAAATGGACATTGCATGGCCAAGTAATGAGCGCAAATGCAAAGTGATAGTCACTAACTCACTGCACTCACCTTGTACACGGTAAGAAAAACTCCACCTGAGTTTTTCTTATCTGAATACTTCGATCGTACATATCTTTGTAACGAAAGAGAAATTTGAAAAACCGAAACCTGTCCCATGATTTTATTGGTAATACGAATACAACAAGGTATGAGGGAACCGCTAGAATAAAAATTTTGTTTTGAGGATTTGGACAATGTTACTAAGTCCCTTTAAGTTTCATGCAGAATACATGTGGATATAAACGGTATGTTTTTAAATACAATATCAAAATTTAACACATCTAAAGGATTAATATAATCATGTTCAGATTTTCCCGCGTCTTTTCTCGTCTTTCATATTGTGTGTACCCGGATTTAAAAAAACACATGCTTTTGTACCAAACAACCTCTTCATATTTGCGTTTCTATTTTCTTTCTTTCTTTCTTTCCTGTTCCTAGCTTCAACGTAATAAGTATGTCCATCAAGACTGTGATTGTGAAGCCAGGATTCCAAAACCTTATTCATGTATTTAAACTAGTATTTGATTATTCTCATAGTAATTTATTGTTCTCATTTCTGTGTTTTGTGTCCTTTAGTCTTCGAAGCCTTTGATGGAGAAGCGACGTCGAGCCCGTATCAACCATTGCCTGACGGAGCTGCAGACTATATTAGAGGCACTAAACCCAGAGGTAGGTTTAACTTAAATATTGTCATGCGACGAGATGTAGAGGGCACTGTTCGAAATTGTACACCGCGGTTTTCCATTTGGATCAGAGTACATTTGCATAACGAATGAATAATACTAGCTGTAAACAAATAAAGACAAATTCGTACTTTTGATGAAATTATCTATATTTATTCAAAGAGGGAAAGAGGGGGCCGGGGCATTTTCTCCCCTTTCCTTGTCCACCAAATATACGCCACAAATGACCACACTGTTTCAAACTTTCGTACTGTAAAATAACAAAAGGGAATCGCGACTGCATACTCCTTCTTAATTTTAAACAGAAGATTAATCTGCAATAAATAACCATATTTTCTTGAATTCTTTCCTCTTATTTCGTCAGAGTGTGAATTCTCGCCAGAGCAAGCGGGAAAAGGCTGATATTCTGGAGCAGACGGTCAGGCTTGTCAAGGAGCTCCGGCAGCGCGGGACCCGAGGTAAGATAGCCAATAACCGGCCACCCTGTCTGATATTTCGCTATATTAAAACGCACCAGTTATGTCTGCCAAGCAAAAGTGATGCATATACAGGGGCAAATTGGGAGAGGAAATTAAGTATCCCCATATGAGTGGGACACTGTTTAGGGTCCATGTATTATGTATAGCCCAGAATAAAAGTTTTGAAACGATTATCAGGATAATGTTTATTCAGTAAAAACATTAGATTGAAACACTTTTCAAAGTGCTTAATTGGGGGCTATAGACCGACAAATCATTCTCTTTTCGAACGGTTATTCTTTTTACCGCTCCACTAAAATCAGATTAATTTTTATTATAAAAAAAACACCCATGTATAGAGTCGGCTATTTCTGACTTGTATAAACGCACCCTTATTTTTGTTTACAGGGGTGTGGGCTGCATAGAAAGGGGCACATTGCCATCTCCTGCACCCTTCTCCATATTTAGCTAAACTATTGCTCAAACTCCAATCGAAAATCTGGCTGCAACATGCTGAAGTCAATGCATCCTTATAAGAAATATTGTAACTAATTATCTGTTATATATAAGTACACTCACATTCGAATACATCACGGACGATTCCATAATTGATTGTAGTGATATAATATAGGGTTCATGATTCAATCGATTGTTATTATCATCGAGGGGGTTAGGTTTGGTAACGAAAGATCCTTGTAATTAATAGGATATTCAAATAATGGTTTCAAGAGATGTAGTTGGTGTATACTGCATGTTACCTGAACGCTTTTACGGTTGCTATGGCGACTATCAGACTTCACCATCGCGAATGTAAAAGTTGCAACACCCGCTCCACTGCGCAAGTGTTTTGTATGCACCTCTGTTTTTTAATGCAAACTAAAAATAGGACCCACACGACCCTCTTGTGCTGTTTTAGAAGAGCTATTGTACCTGTAATGATTATCATTGTATGATTATTTGTTATCATTATACGCAGTAAATTACATAGTCCCCCATGGCCATAGGGTCTCCATATACCTACCTGAGCATTGGCACACTAATGTACTATTATATAGCCACAAACATAATGCGATGACTGTTATTCATGGCTTTCATATTTATTGTTAGGATGCTCTGTTAAAATTAGTTCATCCATTTTCGAAATAAGGTCGTTCTACTTTCTAAAAACCGCAGTATTCATTCATGTTTGTTCTCTTTAACTAAGTAATTTCTTCATTTAAAAAGAAAAGCTGTTTTCCAGCAGAGCTCTGTCCGTGGTTCTTTGTGTGTTAATCATGCTCCACCCATTTCAAATTCCTCCAGTTAGGTCACTTATTAACTTTGTGATTTTTAATTATAGCCATATATTATTTATTTCGACCCAAATCATACGCTCCTGTGAAAACCCGAAGTGAAACCCAACAGGCGTTGTATACTCACACCAATCAAACAATGCAACATTTCATGGGGCTGTGCTCCGAAGCCAAATATTTTCATATAATCTATTGTACTCGGTGGATTTGTGTCACTTTTATGTGCTGGAATCACACCACGGTGCCTTTCGATTATATCTAACTTCACAGGCAATAAACTAGATCAAACAAAATAACAGCTCATACGTTATTCCATTTTCCACGTCGTGTGACAAAGCTAGATTAACAAAGTTGATATAATACATAATTCTGCTATAATGATGAAGAATGCATTTTCAGTTAAAATTGAAAGGTTAAAGAAAGCAGAATTACAATTTGTAGGTAATAACTAAATACTTTTAAAAGAAATAATCGTAATGTATATCTAATCAAGCTTCACACCCCCTCCTATTAAAAAGATATGAAAATTACTTCATCCAAAAGTGGATGGTTGATAAATAATTTTGTAAAAAAAAATAAATCGCGTTTTAGGAGCGTGGGAACCAAATCTTGGCCCACCTGTAAAGCGGAGCTTAATGATGGGAAATACAAACAGAATGCACTTCACCTATCTCTCAAGCCCATAAAGACATCATTAAAGTGTCCCGATATACAAGTTCTGTAATTGTTTAAAATGGAGTTCGTATAAGACCATCGACTCACCTTTGTACTCGGGATAGGAAAACCAATTAAGACAAGTGCATATTTGCTCAGTGAATCTGCGTCTACTCATTCAATGCTGAAAAGCGAAAGAGAGGTTAAGGATAGGTATATTAGAAAAAACAAGAATCAATAATTTAGTAGCCGTTTAACTATATCTATTATAGGGAAACAAAACTTTACGAAAACAACTATATAATTATTATATAGCTATATATAAAATAAATGTTATTAGATATTTACGAATTATACCCATTTTACATAGGATAAGGGAAAATACGCTCCCATTCATCCGGTGTATAAACGGGATTAAAATGGAAATTTGAATAGAGTTGAGACTGCCCCCCCCCCCCCCCATTTGTCTCCCCCTCCTATCCCCGGCTCCCCCCCCCCCCCCCTTGATGAACATACATTCATGCATATAAAATCGACACTCATATCCCCTCGCCCTTCCCGTTCATATTTCATATAATTATAGTCATAATGATGTAATTGGTCATACACGTCTCTTACGGTCATCTTTCCAATCTTTAGAAATTATATATATATGTTTATCAAAAAAAAGCAAACTCAAGAACCTTTAGGTGGGGCTTGTGAAAAAACGGGTCCCTTGCCGATCTACTTTCCAAATCAGTGCGTGTTGATCTAGACTGGACCAGGCCTAATGCCGTCTGTGGCCTTGGCTAGCTCTTTTGTCGAACCCGTTACACGATTGCCCAGATCAATAGTTCGACCATGAAACCAGATTAAAAGAGTCTTGTTTGCTGTCCGGTGTTGTGTCTGGTGCTTCATAATATACAATTGCCACTCACATTCGTGGGGAAAAGGGAAGAAGAAAACGAAGACAAAGAGGAGGATGAAGAAGGAAAATAAGAAGATAAACATAGATAAGAAGATAAACACATTATATACGAGATAAGAAACTTTTAAATTGTCATATTCCACCTGGAAGCTGGCGCTTCATAACGCCTTGCCCATATTTTGAGTATGATTATAAGGACGAACTATCGGTTTTCCCGCTCAATTTTGCACTTTTTTCAATCGAATTCATTTCGGGTCATTCGAATTCGCGCGTTGCCGCGTAATCGTTGGTATCGGTCTTCCAAATTCCGAATAAGTGTATGCGAATTCATGCATACGCACACGCTTTCGTGAATAGACACAGAAGTTCATTTATGGGCATTAGAATTCGCGAATGTGCAGCCAACTGTCAACGGCCTTTCGCGAATTCGAATGACCATTGATGAAAAGGTATGCACTTTGTGCAAATTCACTTGCTCCTACGTGATTTTGAACGACTATTTACGAATTCGAATGCTGCTTTGGTACGGCGATCGCAAATCGCGCGAATTCGTTTGCTCCTATTATCAATTCGATTGACACAATCGCGAAATTAAGCGGGAAAACCTATATTAGGAAAAAGGAAGTAGAAGAAGAAGAAAGTAACATAAGAAGGCGAAGAAGGAGGCGGTGTAGAAGGACAAGAATAGCGTCTTTTCGCTCTGCGACGGGAGTGCGGCTACGGGGGATTTAAATTAGCTTTGATCGTCCCCGTACTCTGGCTACCGTCGCGATCTATTTGCAGTTTCGCAATTCTGAATACGCGGGAGTATTAGAGGGGGTGAAGACATTACTTAAATTAGGTGCATTATAAACAATATTCAGAGATGATACAATTTCAATATTCATAACGTAATTAACATGGAAAATAATGAAATTAATGCTGTGTTTGCTACCTGATTTAGTATGGCTCTATTCAGAACGCTGAGCCTAGAAGAAATAGGGGGAGGGGGAATAGAGAAGAAGAAGAGGACTAAGGATAAGATGATGAGATGAACGACCTTATTACAAGATTTGCCTTTGTCACTCCTTATGATTAGGGTTCTTGATATATTCCTTTCGTAACAAATAGCCTAGGTATGATTAGGAGTCATTTATCACGTCTGAGTGGGCATTTTCGCATTTATAATTGGTATGGCAAATAATAACACTTGTGACAAAATAGTAATGGCACGCTCGCTCCTCCTCTTTTTTTCTCGAGAGTACATCGCGCGATTTGTGGCCCTCTTACGGCCAGATCCAGTTAGGGCGCGCGGGGAGATAAAATAAACGAATACAAATAGGCGAGAATCTCGACTACCCCGAGTTGCGTGTGCATATTTTTACCCAAAACAACATGACGTTTTTAGTGAAAGGGGTAGATAACACATTCAAGACCTATTTCAATGCAGTTTTCACAAAATAATGTATTTCCTTATCTTTTTTTCTTTTCTCCAGGTCATGCTGGCGACCCCCACTCTCAAGTGCAATTCCGAGCCGGGTTCAATGAGTGCATGGCAACGGTCACCCAGTTCCTCTCCATCAATCAGAGCTCTCTAAACGTAGATGCGAAGACGGACCTTATGTCCCACTTGGCTAATTCTCTGCAATGCGCCAACAAAGTAATGCCCGATCGTAGTAGCCTACCCCAGCCTCGAAGACTAGTCGAAGATTCAACCAATAACGTAGGCCCTACTATTAGACTGCAGCATGCTCAGTCAACTCCGAGCCAATCAGAGGCGGTCAACAATAACAGTTCTATGAATGTTGTGCGCCCGATGCCCGCCGCAGTTGTCACTGTTCCCTCTACCGTCTCGCCAACCTTGCCCGCCCTCTCGGTTCCCACTACTGTATCGGTGCCTACTAGTGGGCAGCTTCCGGTACATAGCGCTCCAGGACCGAGCCTAGGACTACCTTCCAGAGTAGAGGTGCCACAAGGTGGACGTGCAGGTGCCGGTGCAGGCGCGGGCATGCGTCTGATTCCCATCGGCATTCCGATCAAAGTGCAGTCAGCCATGTCAGCTGGACAAATTGTCCTGGTCCCTTCCAATTTCAACGGAAACCAGTTCCCTACACAGTATATCCCAGTCCTCAGTCCACCGGCTACTACCCTAGCAGCTCTTGGTCCTGCGTCTTCCAGTTCTACCGGAAGTTCCGGTTCCGTTGCCGTGTCGCCACCGCTTCGATCGGAGCAGAAGCATCAGTCACCTCCAAGGCTGTCGACGTCGACACAGGCACAACATGTCACCGCTGCCGTGTCTACCAGACCTAATCCTGGTGCTGGCGCGGCGGTTATGTACGCAGCGTCATATCCGGCGGCCGCGATGGGTGCGCGCGCTGAAACGAATGGTGTTAACATTGCCGGCGCGCATGCGGCGCACGCGCATCCCACCGCTGCCGCCCCATACCCCGTAGCGTTTGTAGCGATGCAGGGCGATCCAGGGGAGAATGGAATGGTCGCGGGGCACTTCGAGCAGCTAATGTACCAGCAGATGCCCGGCTTCTATCAGTATCTCCCTGCTAATGGCCCCAACGACGAAGAGCCAATGTGGAGGCCGTGGTGATTTAAAATAATTATATAAAATTTCTGACAATAAATTATTAAAACATAGTACGAACGTTGTAAAGGCAATGTACTATTTTTTTTTTTTGGGGGGGGGGGATTTATATATCACCACGTTATTTTCTACCCACCTGACGCACCGATCGAAAGAAAACATATATCACATTTCAATAACGCAACTTAAGACGACCATAAGACAAAGTCAGTGCAAATTTACATCACTCTTTAATTTTAAGAAAAATATATCTTTGCAAAACTAATCAATTGTTGACATTTTGGCGATACGAGAGCAACTAAATCATTAGCACATTTATTATTATTATCATTCCAGCATGTGGCAGGTATATAGGGATGCATTGCATGTGTTTAATTAGTGGTGTTACCCTAATTGATCGAAAACACCAAAAGAGGCGTAGGCTACATCTCAAGATCAATAGGCAATACAAACACAAAATATGCAAAAAATATGTTAGGAAAGAGGTACATAACGTCGCGTAGCTAATCAGCTATACGCCTTTTTGCAAGGAGATGAACATACACTATCAAGATGTGTGAAAAACTCTTTTGCTGTGCTGTGATGTGTTTCCGTGTAGATATTATATCAATTTGATTACATAACTATATATCTAATTTCACAATTGCTTACAAAATAGTATGCTTTATTATATTCCGAGAGGATTAAATCCATTGTCTTTCGTGCAAATTTTGCCATTTTATTATATCTACAAATTAATCACGATTTTGTGTGTAAAAATTCATTTTGTACCGTACATATGGGCAATAATAGGTCAATGCAACCCACCGAGAGTGATAATGTGTATTATATCTTCTAGATTAACGCTGACTGTTTGTTTGTTGTGCCCAAACAAATTATATTAATGACATAAGATTTGACAGGGTTATGAAACGACGAGTCACTATTGACATGTATTTTTCTTCCATTTCACCATGTCTATTTTAATCCAATGTGTATTCAAAATCACATTCATAATGTATTCCAAAATCATATTTGTATATGATACTTTATTAGTATTATGTTAAATAAATTTATTCAAACTATTCAAACTATTATATTTCAAAACGAAATCGTTGAAAGTTAATATAACGTACAAGTCATGCAGAATAAGAAGAAATACAGATGTGAAATGTGTTCACAATATTTAATATAGTTTATTTACAAAAATATATTATATAATTGTATTTGTTTTTATCTTACATTGATCTTCCAGTTTTCCAAATGCAATTTGCAAGTTCTTCCAGTTTTAACTTTGCACTTAAAATGGGCAAACTGCTTCGGGCGCTGAAAATATATAATAGAGAATTTTGTTGTTATAAATTCTGTAAATATATTAGCTGTATTATATAGAGAGCCTAATTCTAAAAGGGGCTGACTCCGCACAATTTACTTTTGGGAAAATACGCGTTTATGTGTCGCACTTTGTAGGAATATGAAAATAGAATGCTACAAAGTTTTGTTTTGATTGTTTAATATGTCTAAAGATTTTGTTTTAACAAGCTAGCTAGCTTATTATGTCATGGGGGTGTTGCACAAACTGCATGTCAGTACATGTGCCTTATTGCGCAAAACTGATTGGTTGAAATGTGCATATTTTGTGACTTGCGATTAATTGGAAATTAATTTACAATTGAATGCAACTATTTGTTCAACATCCCCTGTATATTTGACTCAATTTGAATGGGAAGTCGATTTGGCGCCTTCTAGAATTAAGCTTTCATATTTGTCTCTCTTTTCTCTATTAAACATTTCTGTTATTACCTTTCGACTTCGCATGAATTATAAAAAATTGTCAAGTTTATTCAAATAATGAAAACAAAAACGCATGGATGTGAATTTTGCTCTATATGCTTAATATTATATTGTATGTTTTTATAAATTATTTATCGATTGAAATACGCCTTTGATTGAAACAGACTTTTTATATAGTATCGATCGCTTCTACGGATTGTATAATATTGTGCAGAGAATTCTTACCGAGAGAAATTTATTAACCTATTTAATTAAAAAGAGTGCATTTTGCTTGGCTGGAATTATTGTTTGATTATTTTGTTTCTGTTCAGTCTTGATTCATTATACAACAGTGGTCAGGATAATTAAAGGAGTTGTTTGTCAAATTTGCATCACTGAACAGGACCTCGTTGCAGAAAGGGTTACAATTGATTGTAAAGTTGCAATTGATTGTACTTAAATGCGTTAATCTGATTGGTTGAAATGTGCAGATTTCCTGACGTATACAATTAATTGCAACTTGCAATCGACTGTACCTCTTTCTGCAACTGGCCCTGGGCCCCTGCAGAAAGAGGTACAGTCGATTGTAAGTTACAATTAATTGTAAGTCAGATCATGTGTTATATACATGCGCAATTGTGAATGGTTGAAACGCGCAAATTGTCTGACTTACAATCAATTGTAACTTACAATCGATTGTATCTCTTTCTGCAACGGGGCCCTTGAGTTACAGGGGAACACACCTCGATAATACCCTTCGCGTGTTCGGGAAATGTACATAAGTGACCTTACACCACAAATCGACCGTTATGTCGCCGTGGTAGTTTGTCTGTTATTAGCTAATATAGCATAGTTTAAAATATGAAATTCAGGATTTTGGTATTTCCTGAAAAAGGTAATCATAATCTACCTTTTGTGAAAGTTTGAGCGTCAGAAATCATGTTTAAATATGATTTTTAATCAAATAAATATGATCAGATTACAGTGCTTGAATGGACGCCAATCTTTGAAACGGCCCGTTTTCTGACTAACTTTAAAACTGATTCAGCCATGTTCCAAATCTTTGCTGCTCATTTTGAGAGGGTACGCTTAGTCCAAATATGAAAAATTATATACAATTTTAAAGGTATTGACTTCTACTTTTCTGTCATGTAAAAATTAGCACAATCATTTTTCCCGACTTATTGGTCGTTTTGTGGTGTGAGGTCAATTTTAAACAAAATCGAATATAAATGAAAATTGAAATATATTAATTTTTGATTCAATAATAATTGAATTCGATATCATATTTAAAATATCATAGAGAAGAAAGAGGTTCATATTAAAGGGACTTAGTAACATTGTCCAAATCCTCAAAATAAATTTGTCATTCTAGCGGTTCCCTCATACCTGGTTGAATTCATATTAACAATAAAATAATGGGACAGGTTTCGGTTTTTCAAATTTCCCTTTCGTTACAAAGATATGTACCATCGAAGTATTCAGATAAGAAAAACTCCGGGCGAGTTTTTCTTCTGTGTACAAAGTGAGTGCAGTGAGTTATTGAATATCACTTTGCATTTTCGCTCATTACTTGGCCATGCAATGTCCATTTGACTTGAAATTTTCACACAATACCCTGTGGACATATGAGATAACAATAATATACATTGCATCAACCATTCATCACTTTTTGCACATGTCAACAAAGTTACTAGATCCCTTTAAGCAGAATGTGAGTCGTGTATACATGTAGTGATGTCGATCGAATTTAAACATTTGCCAATTGTTTTTCGTCCTTTAATTGTCTTTGCTATCTCGATTATTCCATAGTACACATGTACCAGATAACGCGAATGAGATAACAAGAAAATCCCGACAAGAATTAATTAGCATACATTGCACTGATTGTTTTTAGATGTTTACTGCTGTTAGAGAGCGCAGCATCCATGACATTGATGAACAAGGGCGTAATGCATGTGGGTGGGGTGTAATGTTTGTGGGCTCCAAAATACCTGTACAAAGAATCAAACACTTTTAAAAAACCCTCAAAAATGGATTTAATAGAACAAAGCTAGCACTGAATCAGAGAGTAACGCGGAAGGAAACAAAAGTGTTGTTACTTAAAACAAAAAATACAACATCATAGGAATTGAAATTACAGAAAAGAGGGTTTTCAGCAAATATTCAAAAATACAATTTTTGTAACTGAAATGCGTTTTCAATAGAGATTCAAGATTACCTTGAAATTCTGCCACTTTTACTACGTATTAAAGTTTAATTATTTCTGGATCACAAAAAGGGGGTCCAACAGAGGGGGGGGGGGGGTCGATGGTGGGGGCGTAGCCCAACTCTGCCCCATCCTGGATACACCACTGATTTGTAGGAGTATTATATCTGATTTAGGTCCCATTTAGGCTGCATGCCCGACCGTGGGAAAGCAAACGAAGAAGTAAAGAACCTTTGGCTTGCGGTGTCATTAACATTATAACCGATCATTGGTAAACAATGGCGTATAACCATAGGATGGCAATGCTGGTGTGCACCCCCGCCCCCCCCCCCCCCCCCCCCCAACCTCGGAGACAAGCCTTTATCATCTCATGTATAATTCCCCCCCCCCCCCGTTTCACATACATATAACATATACCTGCACATCATTAACACTGATGCATCCAAAATCCAAATGCATCAGCGTGTTCATGTAAATTCGCCCCATATTTCACATCCATTATGCCCCCTAATTTGACTATTTCTCGCTACGCCGACGGTGAATATACAACGTCATAAGATAAACAAATTATGAAGGGGTTGGCAAGCACAATAATTTATAACCGTTGCTAAATATTGACCCGGTGGTAACAATTGAGACAATAGAACACATGCCTGTAAACAAGCTACCTTGTAAATAGATAACAAGGGGTTAGTATGGACTGAATGATGACGTTAACAAACTCTGATATGATTAATTGCCATTAAACAAATTGATTTTAAAACATGCACGCGTGTAAACATGCTACCGTGATTGAAAAACAGGGGCGTACGGGCATATTTTTTTCTCCAGAGTGGATGGTGGGGTGGGGCCCGGGGGTTCACTTCCAACATGACTGGCTACGTACCCGCGTCAAAAAAAAAAGCGTCGAAAGGGTATTATTTTCAGCTAAGTACGGCGTCGTCGACGTTTTCCTTAAAAAGGGGGTGGTTTCCAGCACTCACTAGAAAAAGAAATCACAAAAAGGGTACCTTTTCAGGTGCACAGGTCTTCGACGTTGTGTCATATAAGGGAAGGTTTTGAAGGCATTACGCCATTTAGGGGTGTAAACTTTAAAAGGTGCGATACTCCATTTTGGGTCCATTTCAGAGGTTGATGTACACAAGTGGGTAGCACTTGTGTATGAGAATGACCCCCCCCCCCCCCCTCCCCCGCCCCTGGGGGTTGGGGAAGCTCTATGTCCTTTGTCTGAATGTCATCCTTCCTGTTTAAAACTTGTCATTAATAAAATATTAAATTCTTCGTCACACCTTGCTTCCCTAAAAGATGCTCGCTGTCCAGTAGTGCAACCCGCGGACCCCCCCCCCCCTCACCCCGGACTCGTATACGCCGTTATATGAATATATTATAGAGTAAATACTACTTATATATGATAAATGGTTGGTACACATATCGGAGTTTCGATCTTTAATAATTATATTAAATGAATAAATACAAATGTTTAAATGGAACTTGGGGCCGGAGATTTAAACAATTCGTTTGTTAATTTACTTAAATAGTTGCTCGACTCGATCAAGTAACAATAATACATTTATATTACTACAAGGAATCTTTCTAGTAACGCAGTACTATTGTTGATGTAGTTGTATAACACGTTGCATTTCATGGCGTCAAAATGATAAAGACATTATAATTAATGAAGATCTTTATATAGCCCTCATGTATACCAATTTTAAATGTTATTCTTTGTTTGGGATGCATTTCACATTTACATGTACATAGATCTGAGCAGGAATGGTACATAATACCCTTCCTGCTCAAAACTATTAGATGAAAAGGTATCTGCCCAATCATCAGTTTGCAAGGCAGTCTGGCAAATATCATCGGAATTTTTCATTTCTTAATTATTGCTTATGATAATGATGTTAAATATTTGAGGTTCGCCTAAGGGTGGGCAGAGGTGGCGCCAATTATTTTGCCTAGTTTCACTGTTAGAGAAATAGACAGTTTCTTGGGCTGAAAATATCCCCTGCTCTGTCGCTTAAAAACGCGATGCCAAAGTAAGTGTCTGTTGATATTATTTCAATAAGAAAGTTTCATAATCAATGATAACATGTCTGGGTTTGAAAATACCCCATCGCCCCCTGCCGCCTTAAAAAAAAAAGCGACGCCAATTAATTGTCGGATGAAATTCTTTCAATAAGAAAGTTTGAAAATCAAGGGTATAAAATGGGAGAGCATCGCGTTGCAGGTGAAATCAGAACAATTGCCCCAGCTTTGTCGCGATGGTTTTCTGGAACCAGCAGGTTATATGCTACAAACCATGATAATCGTCTGTGAGAACCCTGTAGAACGAAAACACAAAGATTAAATGAATATTCCTTG
>JBAMJV010013838.1:0-19246 GCA_037951105.1 Echinarachnius parma | reverse complement strand
AAACGTCATGATCTTTTAGATTCCTAGTTTCACCATACATTGCGAGACAAACGAATATCACTAGCGATATTATTTCCGATACTATATCCGCAATGGATTATATATTTACTATTATATTGTTGTTATCTGATATGTCCACTGGGTGTTGTGTGAAATTTTCAAGTTAAATGGACGTTATATGGCCGAGTAATGAGCAAAATGCAAAGTGATATTCACTAACTCATTGCACTCACTTTGTACACGGTTTCGATGATCCAGTGGATAATTGAACATCTGAACACTTCAATCGTAAATATCTTTTAAACGAAAGGGAAATTTGAAAAACTGAAACCTGTCCCATGCTTTTATTGTTAATACAAATACAACAAGGAATGAGGGATCTGCTGGAATTCCAATTGGATTTGAGGATTTGGACAATGTTACCAAGTCCTTTAAGTATTATCGGCATCAGCTCATCGATGTCAGTAGCACACGACTCTCCTTTGCTCATTCAAATCTAAAGGAGTACCCAAGTATATCTATAGAACTTAGGGCTGGTCCTGGGACATGCTTATAATCGTGCTCTCGCCTAACTGGCTGGGTTTTTTCACAAAGATCATCATAAGTTGAACTTAATTCTAAGTTGGACTTATGAACTTTGGAAAGCCGTTAGTTTCTTTGAAACAAATTTATTTTAAAAGGCATAAAATGTTGATTAAAAATTCATTCATATTTTCTATTATCAAGGGGATTTCATGTTTTTGATGTAAAATTTATGAAAAGTCTAATTCTTGTTTTTGTTTTTTTTACTTGTTACTATATTTTATTCCAAGGCTACAAATGGCTTTCCATAATTTGTAAGTCCAACTCAACTCAGGATCTTTGTGAAACACCCCCTGGTGTTCAAACGTGGGCGCTTCATGGGAGAGAGGTGCACTCATCCCCCCCCCCCCCCCCCCCCCCTGTGCTGGCTACACCACTGTTGCAACAAATCCGCTTCACGGATACAATGAGGACTTGTGTAAATATATGAGTTATATTTAAATTTAAAAATATAATTAAATAAACAATGAATAACATAGGTATGTGCAATATTCACAGGTTCATATCAGGGCAAACGGAATAGGTGCCGGAAAACCATGGGATTAATGATGCCCGCGGCTGCCCTCAAATTATGTCAACATGTCTCCTTTGATAAATAAATCCTATAACATCCTAATGTTGTGGTATCCTTTTGACGAATTTTTATATCAGTCCCATGGTATGTCTATTTCTTTACGGAATTTAGCAACTGACAAAGCATTGTCATGAACATTCATCTGTATTGGTATTTAATAAATATAGTAGCCGGGTCATTATCCTCCTCCCCCTTCAAAACAATAATGTTTGGGGCTAATACCATATTTGCAATGGGGTGATGGTTATGGCTATACAAGGTGGCCCCCAAAAATGGAATGGGGCACTTTCCAAAATATAGTAACAAAATTATTATGTCCAACGGATAGGGTGTCTTTTCCAATAAAAAAAAAACATACCAAGAACAGTCATTTTGGACGTGTAGTTTTTGTTTTAGGGCGCTGTGAGTGACACCATGTCGGGTTCCCATTTTTATCAATTTTTACCAAGTCAGTGCCTGATAAATAGCACTTACTGTCCGTTATAGCATCGAACAACGAGCAATACGCGCGCCGTGTTAGTGTTGTTAGTGTGCATTTAGCTGTGTGCCGAGAGAATGGGCATAGCTGTTCGATTCTATGACGAGCAGAAAGTCAGATTTATGAGGCACTGACTTGGTAAAAGTTGTTTGTTGTAAACGGATATAATCAGCAACGAATCAACCTTAGCACCACTTTCTATATTATCTGCTGAAAGATGACCTTACTTGGTTCGGACGGAAGGAAGGAAGGAAGGAACGAACGAACGTAAGAAACCGATATGACCTTATTGAGGTTATTTTGACCACACTAATACACACACAAAAACAAAACATGTACAACACACACAAAAATTAGAGATTTGGACGGATAAAAAGGAAGGAACGGAAGAACCCGATATGACATCATCGAGGTCAAACATCGAGGTTATTTTGACATCATGAGAGATTATTTTGAAATATGTAACATTCATTTTCTTTATTTTCATTTCCACGTATGTATCAGCCAAATCTGATTCGTTTGCCATGTAAATTTCACAGACTTGTTTGCAAGCATATATATTATAGACAATTAAAGTGACATAATTATGCACACTTTCAACTAGTCATGCACGTGTCAACAACAAAGTTACCAAGGTACCTCCAATCCAACCTCCAAGGACCCGAAACCTCTCGCCAGTTGTGCACTTGGGATTGACAAATCGACTCTATATACCTGTTAAAGAGATCTATATAGTAACATTGCCACAATCAATCGACAAAACTTACTTGGAACTCTAGCGGAATAATGACTAAGTGAAATTCATAATTTTTGAATGATGGACTAGAAACATCGAACCGTACTTGAATTGGTCGACGCAATATGCATACATAGAATTACCAACGAATGCCATTAACTATTAATGTTGCATAAATGGCATAGTTTGGGGTCGTACTTAAATGTCAAAGCTCTTAATCGATCTTCATTTATCCTTAAAATAGTCATAGCTCTTTATTGATCTTTCTTAAGCTATATTTGCACTTAACCACACATTGGGTTCATTTCCGGTTTGGTTATGGCATCATTCAATGTTTCTATCGATATGGCGAACCACTGATATTTTCTGTTCTTTGTTGGTGTCACGTTCAGTCGTATAAAGGCACTCCAAACCTACTGAATGAAGTTAAAGGGCACGGAGTGATTTGTATACTGGATAGCTACGTAGCTGCAGTACTGTATGGCGCCATTAAGGGGTGACAGGGGGTAATACATTGACAAAATAAGATAATTCTCGCCCCTCCCCGCCCAATAATATAATAACATTTAGTACAACTTGTATTACTCCATCCTCCCCTTCTTTATATGAAGAGCTTATTTCCAAAAGGGGCTATATCCACTTTTTCAATTTCGGAGAAAATCAGGTTTCTGTGTCCAACTTTGTACACGTGCCTATGGGAATATGAAAATTGAACGTTCCATATTTTGATTTTGATCTCATAATTATGGAAAGTGGATATAGCCCCTTTTGGAATTAAGCTCTTCATATATCATCCATCAGACTACGAGTCCATGCATCGGCCGTCACAATATATATACAGTGCCTATACCAATACTATCTGTTGTTTTCATGACACATCAGTGGTTAACCAAACTCATAAGAATTACACACTTAAAATATTCGTACTTTTCAAAGATTCACCTTTTAAAAATGATAGATGTCCCTTAAACCCCCAAACTAATTAATTTAATATCTCAAAGCTGATAAAAACGTCCGTGCAGCTATTCGCGATATCGCACTTTTCAATGAATCAATGAATGTCTTCCGACCCGCGTGCTATTATTGTTCGCTGTTGTATCAGTGATAACCTTCCGATATGCAGTGTATATAGGCGGTTCACAGAGGTGTATATAGTTACCATGGTTACCACTAGAGGCCTGGGGGGTAAGGTTAAACGTGGGGGAGCAAACTGATATGAACAGAGCATGCTGTAATCGATCGCTTACGTGGCCCATGCACAGGTTGCCAAGGAGATGATCCTAAAGGTAGTTCGGATCCGTAAATCAGACGCGCGCGGTGCAATCTTGCGAACGCCCTGCGCAAGGTGCGGAATCGGCGTTATATGCAGTGCGCGCAAGCTAGCCTAGTTCAAAATGGCGACCTTCAGATTCCTTCATCTATGACGTTCATCCCCAGATTCCCCACGCTTGATGATCTTCAACATCTTACGTGGGGGGTTATTTCTCCTCATACCCCTCCCCCCTTGGATGAACCTATACGCCAATATCGAGATGCCGTGATGAGATGGAATTGCACATAATATCAAATGAGCAAGCGGTATATAACCGAGCACATCTTGAACGTGTTCAGTCAATTATTCTCGACAACGTCGTGATTATGCGCGCGCTGATTAATTTCCGACAATAATCGGAACTCGGAGTTACGTAATGTGGACATTTGATGCGTATAGCTATACATTTTGTATTAAACTTCCAATGACTATACTTTGGATACAATTTGACACCAATGTGGTATGTGTGATCGCATTTTAGATAACAAACTCATTTCTTGATGAAGTAACGTCATGCACGCATAGATTTCTGTATGCTCCTGCATGAGCTGACCGAAATGTTTTAATTATTATGTTTATGCGGATAATATTGCACTATTTGGAGTAAATAATACGCTGAACTGTCAAGACAAAGCTGTACGGTAAAATCGCACTTTTTAAAAGAACAAAAACAACCAGCACGGATGACTTTCCAAATAATACCCTTCGAATTCCCCCTTTTGGAAACATGGATCAATATTTAGAATGATGCGTGCATGATGGTCGTTTGCACGAGAGCAATATATCGTATTACGATCGTGTTTCACGGAATCTTGGGAATTATGACTGCAATTTTATGTGAATTATATATCATTTACGTATGCATCGTCTATATTTCTTTTGAATGAAATATCATCGTCACCTTCAGCGGTTGGCAAGAATGAACGAATAAAATATTATAACCAGTGCGTGCACTGTACTAAATGACTGACTCGAATGCCATTTCATTGAGGAACAGCGTACACGCATCTTTATAATTTACCTGGACTGGTGTATACTATAGTTTTACATAGCCTTGAGAATATGATGTTTTATCATGCGTCTGTTTTTACTTTTGCCAGTACGTCGACGAAACATAAGCATGGTACTGGTACTGGTGGAAGGAATGCCAGTTTGTGATCTGATCTGATGCCACTTTTCATGACCCCGGTGTAGGTTTGAGACCATTCAAAAGCAAGTCAAGCCGCATACACCGAGCAAAATAGGAAGCGCTTCTTCCGTCTAGCATATACTGTACGTTGACCGGTCGGTGTAAGACAGTTTTCCGGATTCAAACTGAAGTTGCATTCTAGAAGTGACTATATTTGGAAAAAGATTACAACGGATGCACGTCTCGTGTATACCACAGACAGGGGTCTCTGTTGAATATCTGTCAGCTACTAAATAAAGCGAATGATTCAAGAAACTTTGCATAATTATAAAACGACACTCACTTTAAAGGAAACCTACATTATTTGGGAAGTTTTTAAAACTGGTACCCACCTATATTTAGTCAGCAAAGATGTGTCTGTATGTCGAATTTATGTCATCTTATCAAAGCCAAAGAACAAAAACAGCGCATATGCGTTGACAAAAATAAACAGAAACGTCTGCTATCATTCGTCCGAACAGAAGTGCTTGACTTAAAACCAATCGTCCGTTTCGCTAACATTGCTACCAGCTTGGAATTATACGTTTGTCGAACCTGGTCAAGTTAACTTACTTGGCAAAATATATATATGTGTATTCTCTTCAGAATCCTGACCGCGAATATTTGGACAAAGTAATCAACTGATTCATAATTTCATTCATCCTGCTCCTGTTTGAACATTGGCAAGTATCTAACAAAAACGTTCCGCATCGGGTCATCTGCATTTTGTCTTCGCCTCATTCCGACCCGTCAGACCCATATTTTGTGGTTTCTATTCTTGTCAGCGCTTGTGAGGTTCACCAGGTAAACTTGGTCGCTCATCATGGATACCCCTACCACAACGATGTCCACCACGAATATCTCGACATCGTCTCCCCCTTACGAAGGCCACACTCTGAGTTCGGACGACATCATCAACATCACCATGTACGTGGTCATCGGCATCTTTGGACTCGTTGGCAACTCCCTGGTTATGATCGTGTTCGGGCTGCTGACGCAAAAAAAGACGCAAGTCAACATGTTTATCTTCGACCAGGCTCTTATTGACGCCTGCACGTCGGTTCTGCTCATCCTCTTCGGCGTCGTCAACGCGTTCAGACCGCACATCATGGCGTTCGAGGAGGTCCCGAGCAATGGTGATAGTGCCCTCAGCTACGATGCCAACCTGAACCAATCGGTAATCGTGAGTTCCGAGTCTCCACCAGTCGCGGCACCTGGACACTTTATTTACGTCTCGAGTTCAACGGCCGAGTTCCTCTGCCGCTTTTGGTGGTCACGCTTCTTCCTCTTCTCCTGCTTCGCGATTTCGACGTGGAACCTCACCGTGATGTCCATCGAACGGTACTTCGCCGTGCTCCACCCTATGACGTACTCGCGCAACTTCAACAGACGCCGGGCGCTCGCCATGTTGGTGCTGGTGTGGCTGATCGCGCCAGTCATGCAGTACTTTCCCGCAATCTTCATGTACACGTGTGTGCCCGGGGAATGCGCAATTCAAGAATCCTGGACCTTCGCTGCCAGCGCAACGCTTGGACTGTTCCTCTTCATATGGGAGTTCGTCCTGCCCGTGTGCATCATGGCCTTCGCCTACTGGCAGATATTCCGCAAGATGCAGGAGAAGAAACATGCACTGCGACCGAAGAAGCCGATGGAGGTGGACCCGCAGAGCGCCCCGGGCACTCCGACCAAGATGCCCAATAGAGGAGCCTCCAAGGTTGTCCATCCATCCAGAAACATCACCGTGACACTTAGCATTCTCTTTGCCGTGTACGTCATTTGCTGGACGCCCAATCAGATCACGTTTCTGCAGTTCAATTTTGGCGGGCCGCTGAGCTTCGCCTCAGCGTGGTACCACATCACCGTTACCATGGCATTCATCAACTGTTGCGTGAACCCTTTCATCTATGCCCTGCGGTTACAGAAGTTCAAGAAGGGGATGCAGATGTTGATGGTCTGTCAGTGGCATCGGAGGCGCCACGAGACCAGGACCAAAACTAATGAATCCACGAGTTTCAACGTACTGGATAATGCCATTGTTTGAAGCGAACCCAAGATAAGTAAATCCACGAGTTTTAACGGACTGGACAGTGTCATTGTTTGAACATGATGAAGCGAGCAAAGACAAGTAAATCAGACTTGATTATCATTGAATATGGTGCTCTTTTAATTTCATTGGTGGTGTGGTGTCTATAGGGGTCAAGTTTCGATAGCTCTTGGAAGTGCCAACTATGAAGCGAAAACAGATATCACTGGATCTACGACATATGCGAGTTTGAACTGACTTTGACAATGTCGTGGTATATGAAACGTCCTGAAAGTTTTGCTTTGTCTCCAGAACAAGGTAATGTTAAGACATTATAAATAGCTCGTTGTTTTTCTATGAATAGCACCGACTGGTTGGACCTTGGAACATGGCAACAATACAGGAATACAATTTCAAATGAGAATATATTTTATTTGAACAACGCATGACTTTACACTCTAAATATGTGTCCTGGAACCTGATATAAACTCACATTCCATCAGAAGGTGAAACAACTTGCTTGCATTGAGCATTATCACAGATACTGAAAACATATCATGAGGTAAAATACAAAATTTTCAGTTATAATAGCCTTTCGATCGCTTACCATGCTTACGATCACCTGACGGACCATATATTAAATCTTTGGGTATGTCAGTGGAACAATAGGCTACCAGTATAATTAATCAGACGACTTGAGACGGAAGGGATAGGGAATCTACGACTTGAAGAGATGTATTATTGTAGTCTCCTTTGATGATACTAACTTTCATAATTGTATTAGCTTATAGTACTATGTGGTAACAATTTGCGAGTACACACAGTGCTATTGATAATTATTATGTTAATCGTCAATTATACGAGGAATTTTTTGTATATATTATGTAATTTATATTTCATGTAAGTGACTTAATCACTGATACTATTCAGTGAATAATAGAGATATTTACAAAGATACTTTACAAAGGTATAATGTATAGACATACATGTATAATTGTATAAATATTCGATGAAAGGTAACATTACTGAGTAAACGGCTGCATGCGTTTAATCAGTGTAGTCTTGATGAACATATTATCATACTTTGATTGTCCTGATATTCCGCCAGTTCAAACAAATGACATAAATGATTCACTTAAAGAACACACCTGGCCGATATTTCAGATAATGCAACCAAATAATAACATTATTGTTGCTGATCAAAAAGATATATAATAATTATTTTTCGGATAACCAACGGATCGCAGGAGAAGAATGGGAAGTCATTGAAAGAACTGGACATTGTTGTATGATCTGTGTTCTCTCAGCATGTTCAGTATGAATACGCTTCAGTACAGCTCTATCATGCTGTAATAGCTGAAATGACGGAATTACTTAAAGCCCTCTGCAGACAGAGTCGACTCGACCCGATTCGACTGGTTTTCATTCGGATCGGCTCATTTTTCAGTTCCTCGCGACACACATTTTGCCAGTCGAGAGACAGTCGGATGTCAATTGGGGCCGATTCAACACGATAAATCGGATCCGACCGACCGGGCCCAACTCTAGCCTGATTGAAACCAGTCGGATCGGGTCGAGTCGGCTCTGTCTGCGCCGGGCTTAATAGGGTAGTCTCCTTGCATCCTTTCTTCTTCCGTTTCCTTTCCTATCCGACCAAAATGTGGCGAAACGGTCCGTATGTAGCAAATTGTGAAGTTCCATCCATTGCCCATCCACGCAAAACGGAGCCGAATTATCCTATATAAGTATCCTATATACTAGTCCATTCCGAACTTGGTGCGCTTCATTTCGTTTCCTGACAGTATCTGATCTGCTAGTACCTTCCGGATCGGATGTCAAACGGATAGGAAACGAAAGGAGAAACGGTGTGCTGTACTAGACCATTAGAAGTGACGTTTGATTATAGACTATGCTCTCCTTGCCTTATTAAATAACATTTAATAATAATAATAATAATTAACCATTTTTATATAGCGCATAACACATAGTGATTAAACATGTCCCTATTCGCTGTAGAGAAAAAAACGACAACGAAATACAAATACAAGATGTACTGGGTTTCAAACAAAAATGCATGAATTAAATGATAAATAAATGCGTCTTTAAAGCAATCTTAAACTTATCAATGGTATCAATATTTTGTCATATGTTCATGTTTCATATTTATATTTCATATTTCAGAAATAGATTCGATCCACAACTTCATGTATTTGTTTCAAAGGGATCTAGTAACATTGTCAAAAATAAAAAATAAATTAACTTATTTAGAACTCTATAGATAGCAGTTCTCTCACACCTCTTTGTATTCGTATTAAAGATGTAAGCATGAATCAGGTCTCGTTTTTTTCAATTTCTCTTCCGTTAAAGAGATATTTTATGATTGTAGAGTTCGAGTTTTAATTTTTTTTATATGGGTGATTTAGAACTGCGTGCAAAATTAGTGCAATGGGTTAGCAAATATGCATCACTTTGCACTTATGTGAAATAAATAATACATTTCCGTTTTCCAATGTGCATATATTATATATTACATCAATTAAACAAATAAAATGTCAGTCTAAATAAGTTATGCACGACGCACTTTCTGCAAGGTTCTACTGTATTATTAAGTAAGTTGGTATCAATAATCAATAAGAAGTACCATGTTTGATGAATGCAATATTACAATATGATTCTCATACGTTCAGAAATCATACAAAAAGAGAGCCTTATGTATAATACATTACCATTTAAACAAATACAGCCTCAATCAAAGTTACTTTAATATAAAGCGTCGCTGGGCTGTTAAAACCTCGTATCTCAAATTTTGGTGAAAATTACTTTTTTTTTTATAAATGTGAAGTTTAAGGTGTAATTCATCTTCTAATAACATATCTTAAAACATAATGTCAAAATTCATCTTTTTGAAAACCTCGTATCTCATTTTAGGATTTAGTTCGAAAACCTCGTAACTCAATTTCCCGCCTTCCAACGCACATAATTTGTTAAAATAAGAATGTTTTTTCGCTCTCCTGAAAATTTTGTTTTTTTGAGATACTAGGTTTTAACAGCCCAGCGACGAAATGCAAGACGCACTTTATGTTCATGCATTATAAAACTGACATCGAGATTCATGATCAGTATCTTGGCTGATATCATTACGTTCTATACAGAAAGCCTCATGTGTAATTTTTCGTTTCCCAATGTGCAAATATGACATAAATTAAACGAATAAAATGTCAGTCTCAATTACTTTAATGCAAGATGCAATTTATGCACGGTTATACTGTGTATTATTGAGTAAGTTGAGATTAATAATAAAGGAAAGTACCATGTTCGATAAATGCAATTGTATACAGATGTTAACTGGTGGTGGAGGGAATATCACAGAATGTTTCTCTCCGAGGGATTTGAAATGCTATTGAGGGAAGAGTATAAGTCCCAATACGTAGTCGAGGGACTTATTGTCTTCACGAAATAGCATTTGAAATCCCAAGGGAACATTCCATGATTTTCCCGACAACAAAGTTAACATCAGTTATATTATATGACAAAAGTGACACATCTTTACAATTTCAGCCTCTCTAGGCTTGATTATAAAATGTGGCTTTTCGAAGTGATAATTATGTTGACAAGTCATTGTGACGTCATAATATACTCCCTCTCTCTCATTGTGGCGTCATAATACAATCTCTCTTGCAGCGCACGCCATGTAATATAACACCTGCCATGTGATATTATACAAATAGTGCATGGTTTGGAGTTGAATATACCAGAATAGACAACGATACATTTTTAATTTCTCGAGAGCGATTATATTGCATCGAGGCCGAGTGCAATATAATCGCACGAGAGAAATTAAAAATGTAGAGGTGTCTATTATGGAATATTTAACGACAGGAATCATGTACTATTTGTTATATAAGATGATTATTTTGAAGAACTGATTTTGTTATCATGTTGATAAACCCAAATTGACCTTGCTCAAATTGTGAGTGTTCTCTCGTCGGCCCTGCGTACTTTGTACAAGGGCCAGCGGGTATTAAAAATAATTGCGCGCTCTGCGCATTTCCCCCCCATTCATGAACAAGCGCACAAGCGCACGTTACGCACTCCAAGGCCATCCCCTGCGCAGTTATAGTGCATATGCACTATAACTTTACCATTTACTATACCGGATTAACCAATAGGAATGCTCAATTTCCCTTAATTATGACGTCATCATCTTAAATAACAAAATATTATGGGAATCACGTGACTGTGTTGCGCCAATCAATGACTCGTATTTTACTAAGTCATTTTACTATTATATGATTATTATACGTTTATAAATCATACAGAGAGAGCCTTATGTGTATTATTAATTAATTACAGTTTGAACAAATACAACGTCAATAAAAGTTACCAAAGCATGATATCATTCAGAATTCCGGGCATTACAACGTGTATAATCTTGGTTGAGTTTTCAGTAGACAAAAACACAATAATGTTCATTTATATCATGAGTTAGGAAATCTTGAAATACAAACCACAGCGTTTACACTCAAATAGAAGCTTTATTTTCCATTTAAATGGAAAAAATCAATGTTTATAAACATTGATTTTTTTTTTAAAACAAACTTTGTAATTGTACTTTCTCACTCGTCATACCAGGGAGGTGGTATTTGTAGATTAACATTTCCCTGCTCATTCATGAAAGAATGTAGTATTGACGTGTCCATGTGCATCTTCACACCTTACTTACATACTATTGCACTTTATGGCCCGGTCAGATATCAACGGATATCGGAAACGTATGCCCAACGAATAGACAATTTGCGAAATTAAATTATCCGGTGATGAAAGTCGTCTCCATTGCTTCATTTACAAAACATAGAACAACGTACATCACCGGACAAGGAACGGACAAGAAACGTATAGAACGGATGGAAAATTTAGCTCTCCGTTTGACATCCGTTTGCGCAATCCGTTGATATGTGACCGGGCTATTACTGATTATTACCGGCAGTGTCATCAACTTGAAAAACAACATTAACTTGTCATTAAATCAAGATGGATGTAATTAAATGTAATTGATCGTGTTTATAAATATACACAATCAAATAGTTTATCAAACCAAATATAAAGCAAATGTGCCTTATTTAAAAAGACAATGTCATACAACAGCCATTACTCCAGCACTTATCTGCTCTCAGTATACTAATATCATTATTAAAGGGACTTAGTAACATTGTCCAAATCCTCAAAATCCAATTGCAATTATTCGTATTAACAATAAAAGCATGGGAGAGGTTTCGGTTTTTCAAATTTCCCTTTCGTTAAAAAGATACTTACGATTGAAATGTTCAGATGTTAAATTATCCACTGGACCACGAAAACCGTGTACAAAGTGAGTGCAATGAGTTAGTGAATATCACTTTGCATTTTCGCTCATTACTCGGCCATATAATGTCCATTTAACTTGAATTTTTCACACAACACCCATTAGACATATCAGATATCAACAACATACATTGTATCAGCCACTGATCACTTTCTGCACATGTCAACAAAGTTACTAGATCCCTTTAACGACAATTCCATTACTTCACAATATACATATTATAAGGATTTGTGTTTTGGCATGCGATTTGAATAACGATCGCTTATACAGTGAGAATGGGACTTATCAGTACATCACTATCACTATCCACAGGGAATTATGGGTGTATTAGGACAATCAATATTAGATGTTAAGCGGTTGAGTAAATAATGTTCACACACATAACATAACAGAAACGCGCATTCACCCTCTCAATTACACACACACACATACACACAAACACACACACACACACACGCATAAACGCACATACATACACAAACACACGCAAACACATGTACACACACACACGCACACACACACACACACACATACACACACATACGCGGGCACACACAAACACACGCACACTTTGGTTAGACTCCCCTAGTCATTAGAACGAAATAAGCAAACACATCAATTCCCTGTGGTGGTTGCTAATCTTGTCCAGTTTAGTAATGTTCTGAATTTCGGAAACCGATTGGAAGCCTGGAGGTCGTGTCTAAGTTTTGGTGACGTTTTTTCCGACATCAGTATCTCGAGCTTGATGGCTACCTAGTAATGATAGTGGTGTGCGAAGCGGAAATTTGCAAGGTTGGTCACATATACAGTACATCCCCGTTCTGAGATTCAAAACAACACTTCATTGTTATGCGTTTTGCTTTATAAGGAGTGGTTCAAACGTGATATATAAAAACAACACTTCATGGTTGTGCATTTTGCTTTTAAAGCAAAGTTGGATACATTTTCCAACTCTGATTGTTGACCCCATTTTTATTTTTTTTTGGGGGGGGGGGGGGGAGGTTAATCATTTTAAAAGAATTAAAGGGTACCACCACCCAAAACAATATTCTTATAAATGAAGGTAACATCTTTAGTAGTCCATTCCATCAACAAGTTCAGACAAATATGTTTCCAGAAAAAAAAAATATATAATTGGAAAACGCATCACCATTCTAAAGCATGCGTTAATGGGTCTGCATGTACGAAGACTACCATGTCCAGAGCGAACGAATCGTCCGAGGTTCTAATGTCTCCAAACGTACGAGTTAATAGCATTGGCGCACTCGCAATGTTTGGCCCGTACGGAACCAGGAAATAATAGTGGTTCCGTAAGTGGTGAAAATTAATTGCTTTGTTTATGAATTACACAACCATTTGCAAAATGTTGGGTATCTATTTGATATCACAAAACGGTACCAAAACATATATTAATGTGTTGTTTCTTTGCCTGTGTTCCCCTTTAAATAAATCTATCTCTCAAGACCACCACCCCCCCCCCCCCCCCTCCACCATCGTCACGGTGATAGCTTCACTCAGTTTATAAAATAAAAAAAACAAACAAATATATCAACATAAATACAAATAAACACGATTGACAATCAAACTCATTATTAAGTCCAAACATTGTGTAATTGGAGCAATACAATCGTTTAAAACAGAACTAATACTATCTTATAGTCTGTAATTATGTGGACTGACGCATAAGCGTTGGGATGGGGAGGGGGGGTTGGATGTTGCTGCCCCTACGCTGCGTGTTTTATGTTAACAGTTTAGTTACAGATTCTTTTATTTCTGTTTACAGCGATGATCAATGTAAAATTAAATCTGGAAAATGAAGACAGAACATCCCAGCCCATCCCTATCCGCAAAATAAAATTGCCCGAACGTCCTCCGTAAATTGACGAAACACACAGTGGCGTAACTAAACGTGGTCATACGTACGGGGTACATGCTCCCCCCCCCCCCCCCCCCCCCCCATAATTTGGAGGGAAAAAACATCGTTTGAAAATACGGTATACTATGAATAAATACATAAAGTGTGCCCGTATCAGTCTTATTACACCTTGGCAATAGACAGAGATACCGACATTCCCCGGTAACCATCGCAGCATTCCTAACTTGGAGAGTTTTTCGTTGTTGCCATGAGCGTGGGTGTTAAGATGGTATATGTTTGTTTAATTGTGATGACATCAATCACGGTTATGTCAATAGGATTTCAATCAAGGTCTAGAGTATATCAACTTGACTAATTAATATCGTATGCTAAAAGAGCTAGCCTATTTATAGAGCTACGTAGGTAGGACATGGGACAGAAGATTGCAGTACTTAAAACAAAAAAATTATAGTTTCAATAAAGAAATAATAGCCAAACAGTATTGAGAAAGATAATGATGAATGAACTGCGCAAAATTATTCACTATTCCTGGATTGAATTCAGTGGAGATAGATAGTAAGCAAATAACCATCGACTGGGAGGGTGATGGCAAAACTATACGCGCCGAGGTGATCTGCAAAGGTACTATCATGCCGAGGCGATAGCCGAGGCATGATGGTACCTTCGCAGATCACCGAGGCGCGTATAGTTTGCCTCCATCACCCGAGCAAGGAGATTTGGTTATTTGTTTTATATCCCTCATATTATTTGGATCACAAACGACCTATAACTAACACAAAGGGCTCAACAGTTTGGAATATTGAGCAATTGATCGAGTCTTTTATTTTCATTTTGTAAATCCTGCACATGAACACGATTTATGATTTAAAAAGGCTAAGACGCTTATACCATTGTTACGTTAAGCGTAGCCGCGCGTACACTTTGCGCAAC
The DNA here is from genome assembly GCA_037951105.1 of Echinarachnius parma. Classification (NCBI taxonomy): domain Eukaryota; kingdom Metazoa; phylum Echinodermata; class Echinoidea; order Clypeasteroida; family Echinarachniidae; genus Echinarachnius; species Echinarachnius parma. Next base: position 4,205 of record JBAMJV010013838.1, on the reverse strand, counting down.
AGCGCACTACCTTTCTGCGCACAAACGCGCACACGCGTACTTGCGCTGCCACAAGCGTTCACATTGGCTGCCGCTGCGTTCTGGGTTGTCATGGGAACAAAACAAGTCGGTTGTAAACGTTCGCTGATTCCTCATTTAGAGGTTGTTAACAACGTGCCCTATGAGATTACATGCGTATCAGCAATTTAATATAACACCCTCGGCAGGGCCAAAAAGTTCGTTGTCCTCGACAAAAAAGGTACTGTACAAAAGTACTATATGAGGTTGGGATTTGATGGGAGAAATTATACTTGAACACGTGACGGCGTTTCGACCAATCACATGGCTAGAACATTCTCATGAGGGATATAAATATATATATATATATATATATAGAATATGGATAGATAAATAAATAGATTGATAGATAGATAGATAGATAGATAGATAGATAGATAGATAGATAGATAGATAGATAGATAGATATATTAAGCAAATAACCATCGACTGGGAGGGTGATGGCAAAACTATACGTGCCGAGGTGATCTGCGAAGGTACTGTCATGCCGAGGCGTAGCCGAGGCATGATAGTTACCTTCGCAGATCACCGAGGCAACGTATAGTTTTGCATCCATCACCCGAGTAAGGAGATTTGGTTATTTGGTTTATATCCATCATATTATTTTGATCACAAGCGACCTATAACTAACACAAAGGACTCAACAGTTTGGAATATTGAGCAATTGATCGAGTCTTTTATTTTCATTTTGTCAATCCTGCACATAAACACGATTTATGATTAAAAGGCTAATACGCTTATACCATTGTCTATTCAGCGTAACGGCGCGTAAACTTTGCGCACCAGCGCACTACCTTTCTGCGCACTAACGCGCACACGCGTACTTGCGCCGCCACAAGCGTTCGCATTGGCTGATGCTGCGTTCATGGTTGTCATGGGAACAAAAGAAGTCGGTTGTAAACGTTCGCTGATTCCTAATTTAGAGGTTGTTAACAACGTGTCCTATGAGACTACATGCGTATCAGCAATTTACTATAACACCCTAGGCAGGGCCAAAAAGTTCGTTGTCCTCGACAAAAAAGGTACTGTACAAAAGTACTATATGAGGTTGGGATTTGATGGGATAAATTATACTTGAACACGTGACGGCGTTTCGACCAATCACATGGCTAGAACATTCTCATGAGGGATATAAAGATATATAGATAGATAGATAGATAGATAGATAGATAGATAGATAGATAGATAGATAGATAGATAGATAGATAGATAGATAGATAAAAAGGAAGATTAATACATTTAATTTAGTGCAGTAGTATCTGAGCATTATAGGGAAAACATTTACTAAAGTAAACTGTACTGCTATTCGGAAAAAATACCTCAGTTATGAACGCCCCCACCCGGTGATACAGCTTGTTCGTACCACTATGGAAGATCGTAAAATAATACAATGAATTGTACGGTATTTTGTTTATATTTTCACGTCGTGATATTTACACTTTAACCATATAAGCAGAAAGGAGTGGTAGTATTTAATCCACAACGGAGTCAACTATCTCGGTGATACTTTCCTGTTTTTGTTATATGACCCTGTTATCATGGGCGTAGGAGCACATCTTTCACAGGGGGGGGGGGGGGGGGGGTGGGGGGTGAGGTCTTTTGCCCGAATAATTATCCTTTCCATTGTTTACTTGACAAGCAGTGAGAGTGACGTTGTTTGGCTCTTAAGGGCCGGTCATACTTGCGGTAATGGACGTAGTTGAACGTAGTGGAGGCTAACGTAGTTGAAGGTAGTTGAACGTTGTTGAACGTACTGTCATCCGTACCGTACCGTAGTTATCCGTGATGCTAACTTGGCATTAACTCGGTAGAGCCGTGATCTTCGATTTAATTTGTGGACATGTTCAAAAGAGCGGTACGTTAAACGCATCCGTGCTAACGTACTAAACGTAGTCTGACTACGCTTGAGTACGAGAGACTGCAGTAGCCACTACCACGCTGGACTACGCTAAAGAACGTCAAACTACGGTAAATAGCAACTCCGCACGGAGTATAACAGCCAACCGGTGGTGTAGTACGGCCATTGCGCTTGTTTTTCAAACATAGCAGGTCTTTGAAATTTGTCTGATTTTTTTGTATTAAACATGTCTGGATCAAGACTATCGATGTTGGTTTTGTGCACGGTAAAGTACGTTAGAGTACGCTAGAGTACACTGTTGGTCATAATGTTGGAATATTTTTTTTTTAGATCCAACTTTATTATTGTTCCTGTTTTTTGCGCCTCATGAATCATTTTAGACTAAAAATAATCATTACATTATGTTTCCAAACTACCAATGTACAATACATGGTAGCATGAATTTGCATTAATTAATGAATTCTTTTGTTTTGAGCTTTGAAAGGCAGTACCTTTGATGATTGGCCCCTTTCCTTCTCCAAAGCGTATGTCCAACGAGTCATCGTTATGGGTCATTTCTCAAAGTTGGCCGTGAGATTTTCAACCAAAATTGGCACAGAGGCTCTCGAGGCCATACCCGGTCCAATGTCATTGGCGCTACCCGCCGAACGATGCTTGTGCTCCACCAGGAAGGGGTGTCAACAAGCAATGTCCACTATTTCGTTGGACCATCGCAGGTTAAGGTCTGTAAAGTCCTCAGATGTCATCGAGAGAAGGGTCAATTAAAGCCAAGATTATCTCTAGGACGTCTACGATTGACCACCAGGATAGATTATCGCAAATTGCTTAACTTGTGCCGTAGAAACCGGAAATGCCAAAAAGGAGCCATCGCCGACTATGAAGAAAATACTATGGAATCAACGCCTTCCGCCAAACTGTACATCAGCAATCCCTCTAACATGGTCACATAGCAAGACAAACTACCAAGTGTCCACCCAATACCATGTAACCGAGATTTACCGGACGTCCCTGGACTAGGGAGCCCAGAAAATTTCCGCCTGGACACTAGAGATATGTCATCTTAATGGGTACGAGCCATACCACTGTTGGGACGTCACAAACTCAAGTCGTTTAGTGAATGCAGACAACTTGGAACTTCTCGCCACATAATCAGCGAACCATTTGTCTTCCATCTGTTCGGTCAAGGATGTTATGGCTCGTACCCATTAAGATGACATATCTCTAGTGTCCAGGCGGAAATCTTCTAGGCTCCCTAGTCCCGGGACGTCCGATAAATCTCGGTTACATGGTATTGGGTGGACACTTGGTAGTTTGTCTTGCTATGTGACCATGTTAGAGGGATTGCTGATGTACAGTTTGGCGGAAGGCGTTGATTCCATAGTGTTTTCTTCATAGTCGGCGAAGGCTCCTTTTTGGCATATCCGGTTTTTACGGCACAGGGTAAGCAATTTGCGATAATCTATCCTGGTGGTCAATCGTAGACGTCCTAGAGATAATCTTGGCTTCAATTGACCCTTCTCTCGATAACATCTGAGGATTTACAGACCTTAACATGCGATGGTCCAACGAAATAGTGGACATTGCTTGTTGACACCCCTTCCTGGTGGACCACAAGCATCGTTTGGCGGGTAGCCAATGGCATTGGACCGGGTATGGCCTCGAGAGCCTCTGTGCCAATTTTGGTTGAAAATATCACGACCAACTTTGAGAAATGACCCATAACGATGACTCGTTGGACATACGCTTTGGAGACGGAAAGGGGCCAATCATCAAAGGTACTGCCTTTCAAAGCTCAAAACAAAAGAATAAATGAATTAATGCAAATTCATGCTACCATGTATTGTACATTGGTAGTTTAGAAACATAATGTAATAATTTTTTTTAGTCTAAAATGATTCATTCGGTGCAAAAAACAGGAAAAAGAATAAAGTTGGATCTAAAAAAAAATATATTCCAACATTATGACCAACAGTGTACATTTAAGTACGTAACGAAGTACGTTATACTACGCCAGACTTCGTTAGACTACGTTAGACTACGTTAAACTTCGGTTTAGTACGGATGCCTTTAACGTACCGCTCTTTTGAACATGTTCAAAAATTAAATCGATGATCACGGCTCCCCCGAGTTAATACCAAGTTAGCATCACAGACAACTACGGTACGATACGGATGCTAGTACGTTCAACTACCTTCAACTTCGTTCAACTACGATCAACAACGTTAGCCACCATATACGTTGAACTACGTCCACTACCGCAAGTATGACCGGCCCAGGGGATTTAAAGCAT